>JAOTAZ010000006.1:23418604-23434459 GCA_025629785.1 Erythroxylum oxycarpum
AAATTGATGAGTTGTGAGTTATGATAGGATTTTGAAGAAATAAGTTTTGATTGAGAATAAATTTCCAAGTGGGAAAGTGTTTTTGCTTGTATAAGAGTGTGTTAAGGAATGAATGGAAACAAAATTTATACTGGATTTTTCGGATAGGCTTAGTCTAAGGATTTTCAACGCGACAGTTTTCTATGTTCGCTTCGGATGTCGGATCCGTTTGTTTGCAATTCGCTTTTATTTCCGTTTGCCTTTCATTTGTTTCCGTGAGCGTTTGCTACCTCCGCTTTTGATTGCTTCCGTTCTTTCGCTGCCGTTCTTTGTGCTTCCGTTTTTCGTTTTCAGAAATTTTCGTTCGTTTTCGCTTTTGATTCTGCTTTTTCAGTTGGGATTCGGTTTCGAGATCGGGTTCCAATATAAGACCACTATATGGGATTGTGTTAGCTCATTCTGTTCATGACTACACAGGATCCTTTTGGGAAGTGTGTTAAATCGTTCTGCTTATGGACCTTCCAGACCATTCTGATGTGCTTATGTGCTCATGATTTGCATGACAAGATTGATGCATACATGATTTGTGCTTTGTGAATTATTTGAAAAATTGAGAATTTCATGAAATAAAGTTTTATGATTTTTAAATGTGAAATTACTATGTTTTCAAAAATGTACCAAGGCAATGAGTTTTGAAAATAGTTTTTTCTTGTTATCCGTTATAAACCTGTTACTCACGAGCTTCCAAGCTCACCCGCCCCCCTTTCTTCTCCTATTCAGGTAATGAATAAGAGATCAAGTGATCAAGAGTCTAAGGATATTACTACAAAATTTGCATATCTTGGATTATTATTTCATGTAACTTTTTTATTTTTGAGATTTTGGATTATTGTTGTAATTGTGGCTTGGAATGCCTTTAGAAGAGCTTGTAAAACTCTATTCTTTTGATGTTAATGAATTATGAATTATGTATGGATGATGATGAGTGGAAATATGAATTTGTATATGGATGAGGTTGAGTTGAAATTAGGTATAATATGAGTAAGTTATTGATTTAGGATGATGAATTTTGCATATGAATTGTGGTTACATATATGAATGAGATGTGTTATGGAAAAAGGATTTTATAAATGGTACAAGACTTTGAGCTTTATGATTTTTTTGGATTATGCACACATTTTATGGTAAACGGGGCCCAGTACGTTTTAGTATCAGGGCAAGAAGAGATTACAAGGACCACGCTCAATTAGGATGAGTTTTGGTCAAGAGTTGGGTTCCGGAAACGGGATTCAACATTTCGATTATACTCCATGAACCTTTTGCATCTTGATATCATGATGTTGACATATATCTTATATGTTGTCATCAAAATTTTCAAAAAAACATCTTATATGTTGTCATCAAGCTTATAAGACATTATTAACTCAAAATATCAACACATTTTGTCATCCATATGATTTTGACATATTCCTAAAACATTAACATCAAATCCTCAACAAGGATTAATAGCAAAATTACATAATAGGCATATAATTTTCTTTTCCAACTTTGAGAACTCTTCTCAAACATAATCCTATGTCTAAGAAATTTAGTTCATTAACTCTTAGTATCAATTTGTACTAAAGAAGATAATTTTCACTTAGAACAAAATATAAATGTTAGAAAAAACAAGTAATTAATTCTATACCATGACTACTAAATGAGATTAGGACTTTAATCATGCATTTGATTACTTCTACTATTTTATTCAAAATAATAGCCCTTACTAGTATTTGAAAAGATGAATATGATCTTTCTAGTGGCTAGGATCCCATTAAATTTTAGTTGACCTTAAGTTTATTCAACAACTTAACTAAACTTAAATTAAGTAGATAATAACCTTATCAATCACATCTTATATGACATCCAGATTCGTTAAGTAATAACTCTTGCCAAAATATATCTTATATGTTATCCTAACCATGTTTCTAAATTCATGTAATCGTAAGTTTGCTCATCCAAATCACATAAATTTAGTTAATTAGCTCCCATTGTCATAAGACTAAACATGTTCAGGTTAAAGTAAGCTTGAGTTTCCTCAACAAACCTAATAATAAATGGAACTCTAGTCTATTCTTATAATAATGGAAGACAACAATTATAATCGAAACATGTACTTTTAGCAAGGGATTTAATTTTGTTCATCTCATCAAACAGAAATTGCATGTAAAACATCATGCATATAAAATATACAATTTAAAATGCATAATATATCAAACATATATTAAAATATGCAACTTATGCACTCATAATCAAATTATATGCATAAATTATCAAGTTTCGTTTGATTCTAGTTATTGATAATTATAATATAAAATAATATTTCCGACTCCTTGGAAAAATAAAATTATATTACTCACTGATTCTTAAATAAACTAAGTTCCTATTCTAAAAAGAAAGTTAATTTTATCTAAAAAAATTCGTAAGTTTCAATAAGAAAGATCTTTAAAACAAGTTGGCATGATGAATTGGTGGGTTCAATTTCATAAGGGAATACCCAAGAGGTGTGCAATGAAAACTTGGCAGAGATAATAGCAACTACAATAGGGGAAAAGGAAGCTATGTCAGAAGTTTAACTTGATAATGTGGAATACAATTTGATAGAAACTGCCAACTTCCTTGAAAAGTTTGGGATTTATACTGATAACTTGGAAACTTATAGTCAGATGGTGAGAATAACTCAAAGAAAATTAATAAGAAGAAAAAGACAGAACAAATCCAAAGGGGACACCCCGACCCCCCACCCCCGATGACAATTTTGGTATGAAATGTCGTTCAATGACCCTCTAAAAAAAGCTATGGTTAAGGAGATTATTTTGGAAAAGAGACCTTGTTTACTAGAGCTTTTAGAAACAAAAATAAAATCATCTCAGATGCTAAGTGATTTCAAGTTTTTGGGTGTTAAATGAAAAGCTATTTTCAATCATTCTTTTCATTATAATGGAAGAATCTTGTGTTTTTATAACTCAAAAAAAATGTCAATGATGGTAGCTAGAGAAAATGATCAACATTTATATCTAAAATGCCAAATGGATTGAGTGAATAATGTCTTCGAAGTAACTCTTTTCTGTGCTTCAAACTTCCAATTTCAGAGGGAGACTTTATGGAATAATATAAAATTCATTAACTCTGCAATCTTAAACCCTTGGCTTATAATAGGTGATTTCAACTTTATCCAATCAGGTGGTAGGAGGGGGGATTTGGCAACTGGAAGGGAGCTAATTTATTTTAGCAAGTGCTTATAACGAATCTCAAATTCACTGGCAAATTATTCACTTGGCCCAATAAGCAACAAGTAGCAATGCTAATTAGAAAGAAACTAGATCGAGCATTGGTAAATCAAGCTTGGATAGATCAATTCTCTTTATCCTTTGCCTTTTTGGTAAAAACTCATTCTCGAATCACTCATTCATTCATATACAAAATCTTTCAATCATAAGGATACATGAAGTACCTTTTATATTTTTCAATGGACTAACTCAGTAGGAAGGTTTCCTTGATCTAGTTCAATGGTGCTAGAATCAAAATATGGAAGGGTATAAAGCTTTTCAGTTGATGCAAAACTTAGACAGGTGAAATAGGCTCTTAAGACATTTGTCAATTCCCATACCAAGAAGGTTATTAAGATTAAGCTAAAACTTAAAGAGGCTCAGGAAGAATACCGTAAACACCCTTCCAACAATTAGTTAAGATTAAATAAAACTTAGAGGCTCAAAAAACATCAAGAGGCTTTGAAGTTGCATAGTTCTATTTTAAAACAGAAGGCTTAGATTGACGAGCTAAGAGAAGGGATTTTAAACCTAAATTTTTTTCATGCATCTCTTTTATTAAGAAGGAATTTACACAACATTAATGAACTCATAGATGATAAGGGGAATCCAATATCTAATCAAGCTTCATTACTTAAATCTGCAAGGGATTTTTTCCATGAACTTGATGGGTAAAGAAGAGGTGTTATAAACTGATTTAACATTAAAAGATTCTTTGATTGTTCCCTATGAAAATAAGTCAAGGAAATTTTGATTGACGCTTTCACCTATCAGGAAATCAAAGAAGTGTTGTTTAGATTGCATCCCTCTAAATCACGAGGAACAAATGGGTTTACAGCTTGGTTTTTAGAAAACCTACTGATACTTTGTTTTCAAGATCAGTTCAGGAATGTTTGAACAATATCAAAATGTTGAAGGAGTTGAATCATACTTACATTTTCCTCATTATAAAGAACCATAATCCCTCCTCAGTGGTGGACTATAGGTCAATATCCTATTGCAATACCATCTACAAAGTTATAGTAAAACTCCTTGCAAACAGATTGAAAAAAAAGTAATCAATTCAACTCGAAGAGCCTTCACAGTAGGAAGAACATTAGGGGACAATATTTCCTAATACAAGAGATGCTGAATGATTACAAATCGGGAAGAAGAATCGATTGTTGTTTATGGAAAATTGATTTTTACAAGGCCTTTGATATAGTAATGTGGAAGTTCATACAATCATGTATGGAAGAACTTGATATTCCATCTTAATTCATAGCAAGAGTCATGATATGTATCAAGTCCTCCTCACTTAGCATTCTTGTTAATGGAGTTCCCACAACACCTTTCAATTGTGCTAGGGGATTAGACAAAGGGATCATCTATCCCTTTATCTATTTACCTTAGTAATGGAAGGGCTATCTAAAATTCTGAATAAATTAACAAGTTGCAATGCAAGTTTTTTTTTTCACCATAAATGAAATGACCCCAAACGCACTCATTTGATGTTTGTAGAAGATCTCATTAATGAGTGGAGCTGAAGTGTAGTCTTTCAAGATTCTGCTGGATATTCTCAATTCTTTCTCAAAATGGTTAGGGCTGAAAGTTAATTTTGAAAAGAGTAGCTTGTTATGTTCAAAAGATGTCAGAAATTAAAATGAACTTAGCAGGATCTCAGGTCTATAATTTCACTCCCTACTATTCAAATACGTTGGTGTGCCTATTTCACATGCTAAGCCTAAATATTTTGACTGTGTTCCTCTCATTGAGGAGTACAGGTCCAGGATCAATGCTTAGCAAAATTGGTTCCTTTAACTTGTTGTAAAGTTACACTAATCATCTCAGTCCTTACTAGTATGCACATTCACTGGACAATTCATATAAGCTTGCCAAGGAGGGTAATCAAGGAACTTGATTGCATTATTAAAGCTTTATTACAGTCAAGGAAAATAGAAAACTCAAAGAGGACTAAAGTCAAATGGAGTGAAATCACAATTACAAAAAGACAAGGAGGATTAGGGATTGTTTCCACTCCTCTAATGCAAAATATGTTTACTTTTAAAAGAATATGGAGGTTAAACTCATATAAGAATGTTATATGGATCAAATGGATACATGAACGTGGTGATATTCACCAACTCTCCATCAATCTTCAACGAAGACACAATAAATAGAAGATTCAATGTGGTGTCTGGAGGATAACTCGATGAACATCAAAGAAGAAAGAAGGAGAGGCTTTCGAATTTAGGAACAAAAGCATAATGTTATATCCAAATGAAAAACACGTGAGACTCGTAATAAGAAGGACAACATCAAAAGCTAATTAAAAACTCAATCGCATTCAGTGGCATAAGTAGAAGCACGTGAGAGACATGTGGCTCATACTTGATAAATGAAGACTCCACCGAATCAAACTGCTACTGACTCCTATAAAAAAGACAAACTAAAGCCTTAGTCAAGAACACATAAAATACATTGTTCTCAATACATTGTAATAAAAATCTAAGAGTGATAGAAATAGATAGAAAGTTAGAGAGCTGCTAGAGTACTTATCTAAGGGTACTGAAGAGAGTTCATAGACTCTTTGTAAATGTTTAGAAAACACTCAATCTCTTGTAAACTTACTCTATTCTTGATACTAGTAGAACCACAAGTGTGGGATCCTTAGATGTAGATAGCATTTAAGCTATCGAACCAAATAAAACTCAGTGTTCTTTAATTTTCTACTACTTTACTTCCTGAAAAATCAAACCATCTTTATCAGTCTTTGTTTGAAAAGATAACACTACAACACAAAGAACCTAACATAAGTGGTTTCAAAGCTGATCCGCAACTTCCTGGACAATTCTTGACTACTTAAAGCATCAAGGTTCATCAAGAATTTATGTATGTATATATCCTCTCGTGTTTTAAACTATAATTAAAATGGTGGGAAAAGAAATCGATGTCTTCACTGGTAAGGACGACTTCACCATCTGGAAACTTCAGATGCAAGCCTTACTTAAGTCTTATGAATGTTATAGAGCTATAGAAGATCAGCATGATGTAGAAACTGATCCTACAAAGAGACTCAAGATGCAAAGAGTTGCATATTGCAAGTTAATGCTTCACTTATCACCGGTAGTGATAAAGAAAGTGCAGAACTGTAATAATGCACAAAACCTGTGGCTAAAACTTGATAAAATATATGCTAAAAGATGTCTTCCTAACAAGTTGACTCTTCTGCATAATCTTTATATGCTAAAAGATGTCTTCCTAATAAAATGACTCTTCTGTATAATCTTGCTAACTATAAGATGAACACTTCAGTTTGCCTTAATGATAATCTAGACTATTTCTTTAAGTTGGTGCAAGATTTAGAAGCTACAAGTGAAAGGATTTTGGAAGAGCATCAAGATGTAGTAATTCTAAAAGCTTTACCTTATGAATTCAACGCTTTCAAGAAGGTGATCAAGCATGCTAGTGGAGAATCCCTCACTGTTAAGAGTGTACTGGATTCACTAAGGGAAAAAATAGTAGATATTAATCCATTCAAGAAGGAAGCAGAAGTGATGTTCATAGAAAATAATTGTAACATTCCATCTCCATATTAAGGCTTAGCACCCGAAATTTCAGTACATGTGAGCTTAAAGAGAAATTAAGATAATGCATTTTCATGCATCACGTTAGCATATATGCACATAAATACGGAATGTTTTCGCATAAAAATTGGTACATGCATTCATTGAAAAATTCTAGGTATAAATGATATTAAATGTGATTTTATTGAAAATGAGGAGTAGAAAGAGTAATATTGGTATGAGTTGTGATAAGGAAATATTTAGAAACAAGATTGGTAGTGATCTGAAAAATGTTGACTGAGTATGCTTCAATCTTTTAGCCACAACGTTTTCTCTAGTCATCTAAACGAGATGATTCTTGATTTGAATTAAACTAGAGATATATGGCTACATTTAGTATGAAGACATCGAATTTCAATTCTGTCTCTAAGAGTCTCAAAATTTGTCATGAAGTTGAGAACTGGGTGCAGTACGTTGGTTTATGAGTGGAAAATTCGTCTTCAGACTTTAGGGGCAAATTTTGGATTGATATAAATAGATTTTAGCCAAAGTGCCTTTTGGAAAGATTTAGATCTTTCTTTTATCTTTCCAACGGTATATAATATGAAAATTTTGGACATTGGAGTCAAAAGTTATGATTCTTATAAGTGGAGACGTTCTGAAGCAAAAGTGAGACGCAAAAGTAAGACGGAAGAAGTGAGGCGCAAAAGTGAGACAGAAAAAGTGAGACGCAAAAGTGAGACGAAATAAGTGAGAAAAAAGAAGTGAGACGCAAAAGTGAGACGGAAGAAGTGAGACGCAAAAGTGATGCGGAAGAAGTGAGACGATAGAAGTAAGACGATGCAAAAGTAAGACGATACAGAAATCAAACGATAGAATTGGCCTTCAAGGTCTTCATGAAAGTTATAGATATAGAAGTCATCTTTCCAATAGTCCAAAAACTAAGTCAATCCGACATCTGTAGTGAGAGTTATGGTGATTGCGCCAAGGTATGTACAATACGAGTAAAGATATGAACATGTTGGATTCTTTTGGCCATAACTTCTTCTTTAGACCTCGAAATGACTTGATTCTTAAACCATTGGATTCGTAAGACATTGCTCTACATCTCTAGCAAGAATCGTAGCCATCTAAGAGTGAGTGTGCTCTTAAGCAATATGAACTGTTGTTATCTCACTGAACATACTTCAGTATTTTGATGTTTTCTGGATCAATAGAGATCCAAATGAGATGATTTTTGTTTTGAGGTAAACTAGAGACATGGAGTTACAAATCGTATGAAGAACTTGGAATCTAATTCAGTTTCTAACATGTTTAGAATTTAGATGAAAATTGTGTATAGTATATTGCTTTTTACATGAGCAATCTAAAAATGTTTGAAGTTATCTTTTGAATCATTGAACCAAATGAAATGATTTCAGAGGCATTAGAAACTTACGAAAATGGGGGACATGTTTTTGGAAGAAAGTGTTAAGTTAAATTGTTCAAGGATACAGTTGGCAAGACACTTAAGTATAAAAGACTTAAGGCATAAATAGATGGACAAATGAGACAATTCTCAATCATTAAGGGCATAAATAGAAGAAAAAGTGTTGTCTTACTTATAAATAAAGGAGGAAACATGAATGAGAAGATTCTAGAGAAGAAAATGAGAGGATGAGAAAAGAGAAAAAAGAGAGAAAACCTAAGAAAGAATGAAAGAGAGAGAAAGAAGAGAAAACAAGCTAGGGTTTTAATTTCCTTAGCCTTCAAAAGAGATTTTGAAGTTACTAAAGAAGAGAAAAAGTAAGAGGAAGAAAAGAGCTTCCATTTGAGCTAAATATCTCTTCATTTGGTGAAGAATCAAGGTAAGATCTTTTTGACTCTTTTGAATTTTTAGAAGGATTCTAGTTTATGGAGTTTAGAAAATGTTTGGGTTTAAATGTTCTAGAATCAATTTTTGTGATTTTACATTGTGGGATTTTTAAGTGGGTTCCTATTGAAAGAGATTTGGTTTGTTTAGGAAACTAAGAGAATCCTAACCAAGAACAAGGGAAAAGACAATTTTGACTTAAAGTTTTGCAAACAAACTAGGTGGGTAAAATATTTATGGTTATTGTGTAAATGAGCAATGTGCCTAAATGTGTACATATGCTTAAATTGCTAAGCTATTAATGAAAATTTGATATTATGAGATCATGTAAAGTTATAAAAGATATGTCAAGAAATTTAGTTATGATATAGAGTAATCAATGTTCTTGAAGTGTAAGTCTAAGTTCAAGTAGACACATATGAATTTTGAAATGGGAATGAACATAAATTGTGTTCTAGAACATACCAGGAATTGTCATTAAGTATGCATTGTACATAGTCCATTTATTATCCGTATGTAATTATTGATGATTGTGAAATGGGTGTTTTACATAAATGGGCTGTGCAGGTAAAATGTCCGTATACAAGAGTTTCAAAATTAGGAAGCAAATGTTATTTTGGAGCGTACTGTGAGTAGACTTAGATGGTCTCACTTCATTGTTTGCTTTATTTGAATTTTGTATACATTAATCCCTGTATGATGAATGTGTATATGAATGTGATTGATTATGTTTAGATTCTGGACAGAAGGTCCGATGATTGTGATGATTGATATGAATTATTGAAGTGCTCATTGTATGTGATTAAGATGAACTAAGTGTTTTCTGAATGTGCATTGCATGCAAGATGATAAGTGAATCTGATCGAATAAGTGCATGCAATGTAAATGATGTATTCCATCTCATGAATGTATGAAATATAAAGGAGTTGTGATTTGAGTCGCCTGTATGAAGCACTTCTACGTAGAGCTTTGCTCCATGAGCTATGATTCTGCACGTAAAGTTATGCTCCGTGAACTCTGTTCTGACTGAGCCCTATGAGCCAGTATTTGTGTAAATAAGCTTCGAGCTCAAAAGTGATTCAGAGCCTCAGGCTCAACATTTAATGAGCCCTATATAGGACAATTCAGGCACTCGGTCACAACAAAGTAACAAATGAAAAGTGAGTCTTATGCGCATTGCATATGCATAGTATGAATGATTAAGTGTAGTGAATACGAAATAATATGATATATGAATTATCTGTTATGTGATTGAGTGAGCCATCGACGATGGTCACTCACTGAGTTCGCAAAACTCACCCAAAATTTACAAATATTTTTCAGGATCAGAAAAATACCCCATTAGGCCAACGGGAGTATGCCTACAAGATTCAAGTGAAGGATAGAGGTCGGGATTAGTTCGCATCTGCATTGTATTTCTCTATTTTGAAATGAATTGTATAATTTGTACTTGTGAAAGGGCTCAAATGGTTATTGAATATTTTGGTAATTGAAAATGGGCATGAATGAATGAGGGCCCAATTTGAGTATGTATTTTCCGCATATATTGTGTTGTGATTTCAAAAAATATGTATATTTCGATTTTCAAATGATTGAATGATTTAGCACGCCACCTTCACGGGGCATGGACTCGGATATCACCGTCGATGTCAGGTTCGGGTCGCGCGGCAGTGGGGTGCTACATTTAGTTTGGAATTTAAGAACATGAACCAATAAATTCATGTTAGGGATTTAAGAATATGGCCTGAGACTGGATAAATAAGGGAATTTTTTTGTTCATTGAGGCTAATAAGACTATGCTAATATATAAAGACTTGTTCCTTCCAGTGGCAACCATTAATGCCATTGAATTTGAGTTATGCCCACTGTTACATGTCAAAAAGGAGTTAAAGATTATAGAAGACTATTTAGCATTAGCATCGAATTTAGGAACATGTGTTTCTTTTCCTAATTGTAATTCCAAAAAAAATCACTAAGTAAAATCCACCCGAGTTTGTGGGCAAAGATATGAACCTCAAATTCTAAATTTTTAGCACATATAACTTATATTTAGTGCCACTAGGGGTGTCACCATCCCATTATTAGCACTAAATAAGACATCCTAAGAATTCGATACCCTTAATTCAAACTCAGAAAAGATGACTTCAGCAACAAAGATCCACAAACAAGATCGAAAAAAATAAACCAGCATTATTAGACAACTTCAAGAAATTCATCCTATGTGAAACTCATTTTCTCTAAAGAAAGTTTTACGAATTCTAACAATAAAAGGGGAAAGGTAAAAGTCATCTGATATGAGGGATAATTTCTACTATATAGATCTCACAAGCCAATACACTTATCAATCTATAGTATAATGTTAGTGAATATTACATGTCGATTACATGATGACTACATATACTAGTAATAACCTATTTTCTATTATCTAACCAAAAATAAGGGTAATGGTTTAATTAAAACTAAAATAAAATTAATAATAATAATAAACTAAAACACAATTAACATTAAAATTAATTAGTATTAAATAACTAGTAGCTAGGTAATGAATTCTCATAAGATTTCTTAACCCTTTATTATATAATTCAATTATTGATCATTGGATTGTGGAAATTCCTATCTTATGTTAATATTTTTATCAAGATTATTAGTAATTAATCTTTTCGTGATTAACTAAAACCTATTTCTAGTTAAAACCTCTAAGATTGCATTACTCGACTTGTGAATTTTACTATTATATTTAAACCTAATCTAGAGGATTTATGTCAACCTATCTCTAGGTTTATATGTAGCTCCTTTTAATCATAATAGATCTATTCATACAAAAGGATTTCTCGATCTTAATCATATGAAATCAAACACTGAACTAATATCCTTAAGATATTAATTCAAGAATATAATTGAATAACAATGAATGTGTAACATCCCATCCCCATATTGAGGTTTAGGACCCGAACTTTCAGTACTTGTCGGGTTCGGATCTTGCGGGAGTGGGGTGCTACAAAATGAATGAATCAAATTACATTAAATAAAAGGTCAAATCACAATATCCATCCTAACTAAGGTTCATCATACCTAGTCATTAAATAAACTTAGTCTGTAAACATAGAAAACAAAAAAGAAATCAAAAGTTCATAAGAAAATTAAAAAGAAAAGAATCCATAAGATATATATCCCTTTTTCTCTAATGTAATCCCCTTGAAACTTTGTTGGAAAGTTGTTCTTTATTAGATCTCTGAAGTAATCTTTGTGTTTTATGTCATCCTAGGTTTAGAATTGTGTCACAAATTCTAACTTAGCCTTTAACTATGACTCTAAACTCTCCTCTCTTATCTCCTCTTCATAATTTCCTTTTGTAGTGCAAAATCAAACTGTATGACTAATTGTGTATCTTAAAAATATTTCAAAAGATTGTAAATTCACACGATTCTAGGACCTTACATGGGTACAAGATACACCTGTGTTTGTGAATTACATGAGCATGTATCTTTACACGTGCAAAACAATGTCTTCAAAGCTTTACATGTTCACAATACTTACACGGATGTATATTTTATTCACACTAGCATGTGCTCTTCAAACAAGTGTGAATCTGTAAAATAGATCCAATTCTTCTATTTTATGCCTTGATTCTTTTTCCAACTTTCTCTCCTTTTGATCTATGAAGACAATTGATACTTGAAAACAAACTAAAAATAAAATAAGTTTCAAAAACCACATAAATCTCTCAATTAACAAGCAAAACACACTAAATATGGGTTAAAAACATAATCCATTAAATGTTTACAAAACATCCCCACACTTAAGACTTTTGCTTATCCTTAAGCAAATCATAATCCAAATAGTTAAACTTAAAAATATTCATCCCTTATTAATCTTATCTTGTCCATCCACACTCTAAATTATCATATTATATCAATCGAATCTACATACAATTAAACTCAAGTTATCCTAAAACTTTCACATGACAATATCAATAGCAATCACATTGATAATCTTCATAAAATTAAAAGCAAAAATTCCACACCTTTGCAAAGGATTCAATCAATGGACTCAAAGTGTTTAGGGTGGAAAATATAACAAACTCTTAAATCATTATATATGAGGATTCTTAGCCATAATCTTGTAATAAAATCACATCACCACCATTAATATGTAAATTTGAAAAAAAAAATAAAAAGGTGTTTTAACAAGGTGTCATAAGGCTTAAGTAAAGGTATGGTAGGTATAATTAAAAAGAGTAATAATATTGAAGAAAATTTACATAAACAAGATCATATAAAACTTATTTCTTCGTAGCATATGTCCTTCAAACAATAATTTCATTGGTATAATAATAATTCTTCTTACTCTCTAACAAATATCACAATCTTTTTCTTTTTCTTTTTCTTTTTTCAATATGCTTGCAACTTAGAATTTTTAAATTTTGAACTTTTTCGAGCAACTTTGGAGAGAATATAAAATTATAAAATAAAGCATTTGAGAAGAAACAAATTTAACAATCCATATACCAATAATCATAGAAATATTGGATCTTTTCTTTAAAATTCTTCAATATAAATTAAGTTTCAAGCAATTAAGCAAATGCAAGTCCTTTAAGGTTCAAAAATAATTAAAAGTTTCCAACAAAAATAGGATAGAGGCTATCAATGTGGTTGTAATCAATCAAACAAAGGGTAAGTCTTAAAAAGCGGTTACTCCTAAGGGATAAAAATAGGTTAATAATAATTGAAGAAAATAGACTAGTACAAAAGGTTAAATCAAATTCCCTTTATAAAAATCTTTTTAATGTCTTTTAGTTTAAAAATATGGCCTCAACATGAATAATAAAAGCAAGTTCTAGAATCTTCCAACTATGCATAACAAAAGACAACATAGAATAAAAAGCGCCAAATAGTTATATTTGCTTTTAAGTTCAAAAATGCACAAATAGTCTCATGTATGTAAATAATATGCAATTTTCATTCAAATTAACTATCTCAATGGCTAATAAAAATTGGACATATAAAAGAGAGTCAATTTTAACTTTCATCCTTTTGATACTAATTCAATTCAATAATCGATAATAACCTAAAGTGTTTCAGGCAACTTTCACTAAATTAGGATTTCAATTAATAAGAATAAATAAATATTTTAATTGGCTTTAAAATTTTAAAAATTTTCATTGATTGCTTCCCCACACATAAAATTTGAACATTATTCCCAATGTACACAATAGAAGCATAGAAAAATATAATATAAAAGAAAACACAAAAATGAGAAAGGAATATTTTGGTACTTCATTAACAAAAAAAATATTTTGGTACTTCATTAATAAAAACTAAAAATTCTAAATTCAGTAAAGATTCCATTTGATAGTATGTACAATCATCCTTGTAAAAGAAAAACAAAAGGGGATAAAAAGGAAAAAGAAAATTAAAATAAATAAAATAAAAAATGACTAATAATAATAAAGTTTAATAAGACTAGGTCCTTACTAACTATAAGAAAAAAAGAAATAAAATAAGAAAAATACAATCGAACTTCTTATATTACCTTTGTAGTTGTCAGTCGCCTAGTGAAATGACGATGTCCATGGCCTCTGTATTATTGGGTGGAACTGTTGGAGTAAATGATGATGGGCCAGGTTTGCTATTAGAGGTGATATCTCAAGTCTAAGGTGACCTACCATCTAGTATAGTACATCCTCCATCCATCAGCAATGTGCCTCTAACTGCAACATATGTGCCCTAAGCTCCCATTGGTCATCTTGTACAGATCTCTGCTTGGCTAGAATCATCCTTATGTACTTATCCAATATGAAAATCTTTAGCTAATCCTGATGTGGAGGTGGTGTTGGACTCTTGGGCATGTTCTTGCTATTTGTGAAGTCATCTATATGCTCTGCTCCTCCCATAGTCTTGTCTCGACAGCTACTCTAGTATGTTGGGGTGATCCCCATTTGCTCCTATAACTATATGGACAACCTTAATCCTAACAATCGATAGATGTCTCATATCGATCCCTGTCTCTTACGCACTATATATGCATATTCTTCATCATGTCCAGGTTGAGGGTAGCACTGCTCTTGAGAAGCCTCATCAGTGGCAGTTGGTTGAAGACTTTTACTCTCCTCGCCAGTTATGTCACATAGGGATCGATGTATATTGTCCTGATCTTTTTCTTCTCACTTTAAAGCCAAAAATATAGGGCTAAGGTACCTACCTCATGTGTATCGGCGTCCTCTCGCTCATACTCTACAAGTAAAACACATTAAAATTTTTATTACATCGAAGCTACCACTTTGGCTACTTACTATATGATTAAGATCTTGTGAATGTACTTTAGTGCGTGTTATTATAGATTAGATACCTTGGATTTGTTCGAATCATATGCCTTGGATTTGTTCGAATCATAATATGCCTCCTTATTGATGTTGCGCTAGAAATGATGAATACATACTATACAAAAAATCTACCTAAAAAACCTTGTACTTTTGTGTCTCTAAGAAGTTTTAATCGCAGAGCCCAATCATCACAGAGAAGTTTATGTAACTCATCCTTGTCATATCCCTGAGCATTTAAAATTGGATCATGCTTAGCCGGTTCCAATGGTAACGACCCTTTTCCACAAAGAATATGAAGCACATATTCGTGGATACCTCTTCTCCATAGACGCATTTTTCTTAGTGTGGAAAGAGCAAAACTGTGAGGGTCTTAGCCCTTGGGGCAATCCAAAGGGGATAATATCTTGGGAGGGCAGTTTGGGCCAGTCTTTTTAAAACCGAACTGAACTGATTAGTCGGACCGAAGAACCGGTGACCTGGAGCATGAAATGGTCCGGTTTAGCCCTTATTTTTTATGAGTGATTGACCCATTTATTTTGCAGTCGGACTGGTAAAAACTGCTGAACTGGTGAAAGAAAGGACTGATTGGCTCATTTAAAATGAAGAGTTTTCATTTAAAAATCAAAAGATTCAAAACTGGGAATTAAGAAGACAAAACGCCGCTATCTCTCAACTGCCACTTTTCACTTCACTCTTCATCGTTTTTAGCAAGTCTTTTTTTATATCTCTCTGATTGAGCCCAAGTTTACATTATTAATTGTCTGCATTTTCATAATTGTTAAAGTACTTTTTGACTCCTAATTGCTGATTTTTGTGCTTAAATTGATTCCCTACGATTAGCTCATATGA
>JAOTAZ010000006.1:23435089-23447474 GCA_025629785.1 Erythroxylum oxycarpum
GTTTAAAAATGAGTTTGAGGATTTATATGAATGTATAAGAAAATGATTAAGAAGAATTAAGTGAATTGAAATTTGTGCGAGGATGAGTTTCCAAAAAGGAAAGTGTATGGATTGGTTATGTTTTGAATGAGTTTGAATAAAGAGAAAGAGAACAGAAATGTATGAAAAATATATATACCGAATTTCGGTTTGGCTTAGTCTAAGGTTCCAATGCAACTTTTTGTTTCCTAAGATTTGCGCTTTCGGATGTCGACATTTGCTTCCGTTTCGTTCCGCTTCGAATTCGAAAAGAATCCGTTCTTTCGATTTCTATTTGCTTCGTTTCTGTTTCTGTTTTCCGGTTGGGATCCGGTTCCTGAGATTGGGTCCCAACAGAGATGCTGAGGAAGAGGCGGTAAAGTGAGAGAGTTCATAATAACCACCCTGACAGTCAACGTTTGTGCACACCATATGCTTGCATCTCATATTGTATTTCACAGCACTGACCTATATCATGCAGTACCATCGAATGGGTGTGTTTAGAATACATTAAAATTGCTCAAAAAGCCTAAGAGCTCGTTGGTGTTAGAGGATGGGGTCGCTTCTTTATGATTGAGGAGCCTACATACAAAGAACTTACCTTAGAGTTCTTCACTATCTTCACAATCAAAAAATGGTATGACACGTAGGACTTCCAGAACATGATATAATTTCAACTTCTTAAGGCAATGTATATTATGAGTTACACCTGGTTCTCACTATGTAATAATAGAAATCTCAATATCTACAAATACATGGATTGTATCTTACAGTATAGGAGATTGTCATTCTTATGAGGATTATACAATAGCTAACAATTTGAAACTAACTTTGTTAAGGTAACACAGAATTAGTTTGAATAAAATTAAATAACAAAATTTCAGAAAAATAAAACGAAACAATCAAACAATTAACAAATAAGATATCAATAAAAATTGAGATTAATCAAGATTGAATATTTACGAATTATTCTTTCCCTATTTCATTTCCTTAGTCTTATTGAATCAATTTATGCTTTTGATCTTAGATTTCGTAAGGAATTGATTGCTCTTTCTCAAGATCTAACAATTAACCCTAATTGAATTCAAAATTTCTAGATTTGCAATCTCTTGATTCATAAAACTCTTCCTAGCATCTTTAATTAGATTTATAGTTTCTATTAGATAATCAATTTCACAACCAAGATCTCTCTTTGATTAATCGTTAATTTGATAATTATAAGTTTATTAATTTGCCAACTCTTATTGTCTAACCTAACATTGATTACTTTGACTCACTCTCTTAATTTGTTGTCAAGTTTGTGCAAGAACAATTATCATAAACATCTAGAAATATATCAAATTCAACAATAAATAAGTTCATAAAATAAATCCAGAATAATTCTTAATATGAGTTTAGAATTACGTAGACATGGTAAACATCTCAAAAATCATATTACACATCAAGGATAGTGAAAGAAACAAAAAGGAAAAAAGAAAAAACTATTTGCCATGTTAATCTAGAATGTTGGGATTTCCTAATGCCCTTTTTGATCTCTCAACTTTGATTCACTTTAATGAATGGTTGCTACATTTTTTTTGTTTTTTTCTTGTTCTTAAATAGTGTATTAAGGTTTTAGGGTTGTTTGTAGGGTTTCTCCAGTTAATTTGGTTCTAAAAATAGCTCCAAACGTTAAAAGATACAAAAAATTCACGCCTGAAAATCTCCTGTCATGATCATGCTATTTGAGTCACGATTGTGCTTCACTTAGTAGCACAATCAAGACACCTTTAAACTTCCTCTATCTTCTTCATTCTTTAATTTCCTGATTTCCAACACTCACAAGCACATCAAACACCTCTTAAAACATAAAATTAAGATTCAATTCTTGCCATAAACCAAGTAAGCACTTAGAATACATACAAACATTAACAACAACATAATTCTAAGCCTATACACATTATAATCATCTAAGAAATACTTTAAAATACACTTAAACATCTAACAAAACATATTATAATCTACACCTATCAACATCTCCACACTTAAACCTTTGGTTGTCTTTAAAGCAAAACTTCAAACTAAAAACATACAAAATACAAAAATAATAATAACACAATCATGAAACAATATAATAATGATACAATGGCTTTAAATCTTATAAAATTAACTTAACCTTAAACACCAATCACTCAAAATATTTCAACATACTAACTTATTCCTTTTATGTTTAAGTGTGTTGATTTGAATATACATATCAATTGGAATATTAACACGCTATTCATACACCTATGGTACTTGTAAGCATGCATATATGATTTGTGATCAATCAAAAAGATAACTATCATTAAGTAACATTTCATGAAAATTCTTGCTATTTGTAAAATATCAATAGGTTTTATTTATTATAACACCATTTTTTCTTTAAAGATAACTTAGTCTTTGAATGCGAAGGCAAATGCCTTGTCATAAATGTCCCCCAGTTACCCAACTTGGTTACGTTTTTTATTTAGTTTAGTTGGAGTGTTATTCTAGCCTTTTGACATGAAGATAAACATTTTATTATGAATGCCCCCAGTTATTCAGCCATGTCACAAATCTCAACTGGTTAATAGCTCTATTCTTAACTCAATTTTCTTAAAAAGGTCCAATAGAATAGGAATTTATTTAAATTTAAATTTAAATTTGAGGTCCAACATAATAGGAATTTATTTAAATTTGTCTTTATTTTTTATTTTATTTTCATAGCCTAGCTCAATTCTTCTTAGTCAACCATTCTCATGAAAGGGTGCTAATAATGCTAACCAATTTAATTGACTATATTTATAAATGTATACGAACAAAAGCCATAAAGTGAAAGAATAAGCATCATATTCTAATTAATACATATATTCATCTCAAAGACATTTAAAACATAAAATTCATAAGTGACTATGCTTTTACAAATTTAAATGACCACGTTCAAATCTAAACTAATTCCATTCAATTCTTGTCATTGACACATTCACACAATGGACACATTGCACAAAATATTCACACTATGTCAACATAATCAAAAACTAACTCAATTGTAAAATTCACACATAATTGATATAAATGCAAAATTCATACACACATGATATGCAATTGAATATACATCCCTGCAGTTAAATAACACATTGTCCTCAATGTGAAGAGCAAAATAATACACATAAAGATAAATAAAAACATAGAAAAAATTAAAGCAAGAATACTTATAGTGTGTTAGAGGTGACGATGTTAGTGATGGAATCTAGAGGCACTCTGTGCCATAAAATTCTAATAATTCACTCCCTACAAAATAAACATATAAATAAAAATAAAAAGTATTAATAAAATAAATTGAAAATAATAATTAAAAATAATAATAAATGAAGAATCTTATGTCTTAGGTTGCCTCCCAAATAGCACTTCTTTCACATCATTAGCTTAATGTACTCTTCTCATTTACGCTCAACCTGAGTCTATTATGAGTGACATACTTCTACCTATTTTGCCTAATTTCAATTTAGTAGCCTATAAATAAGCTACATATTGCATTATAATAAGAAGGACATAATTGATAAAACTAAGAAATCCAAGTAAGTTTAGTAATGCCCTTTTTAGTAACAAACTGTTAATAAAATGGGAAATAATGAAAGTCCTTGAATCTTCAATTGAATATGACAACTTGTCCTGTAAAGAAGGTGATATGCTCTTCTTCTTCCCCAATAACCCTCTCCCCCTCTTCATCATCTACTTCTTGAACAAAGACTTCCTTATATTCTTCAAGCTCTATATCCATTGTCATTTGTTCGTCTTTCTCTTGGTTTAAATATTCGACTAAATCAATTCTTATAAATAAGCTACCCTCGTTTAGATTCTTTAATACCTTATTCATATTGAATTTTACTTGTTCATCGCCAATCTGAAGGATAAGGTTGTCTTCATGGACATCTATCAAAGCTCTTCCAGTGTTCAAAAATGGTATACCAAGAATTAGTAGCCAGTTTTGATCCTTTTCAAAATCTAACATAATGAAATCTACAGGAATGATAAACTTCTCCACTTTTACGGGCATATCCTCAACCACACCAAACAATTTCTTCATCTACTGATCAGTCAACTGAATAATAATAGAAGTTGGCTTCACATTGCCTAGACCCAATTTTTTGAAATTGTCAAAGGCATAAGATTAATATTTGAACCTAACTCAAAACACATTTAATAAATCTAAATTACTAACTACACAGGGTATAGTAAAACTTCCAAGTTCTTTCAACTGTGAGGGTATACAGTTGGTAATTATAGAGCTGTAGCTTTCTATCACGGAAGTTGTTGATTGTCATCCCAAGTTTGCTTGTTTGATAATATGTCTTTAAGAAACTTTACGTACGTGGGTATACTTTTTAAAGCTTCCACAAAGGTTAAGGTAATTTGTAATTTCTTCAGCTTTTCTACGAACATTACAAATTGTATATCCAATTTGTTCTTCTAAATTCTTTATGGGAATGGTAATCTCAATGGATATGGAAGAGGAGGAACATAAGGAGGGTCCTCATTCTTCTCCATCCTTTTTGTTCTTATCTTGGTCTTTTACAAGGCGGAGTTTAGATCTTTTTTTCTTGCTAGTTCTTCTAGCTCTTTCCTACTCACAAGTGTGATAAACTTAAACTACTCTCTTGGATTTACTTACATGTTGCTCATAAGGCTTCCCACACCTCTTATAGAAAATTCATTGGCAAGCTTGCCCACTTAAACCTCTAGGTTGTGAATAGAAGAGGCATGATCTTTCACTACTTACTCGAATTTTCCTTCTAGACTTATGAGCCTATCCAATTTTGAATCATTTACAATGGACTTATCTCGTTGAAATCCTGGTGAGCCTTGAGTTCCTATTTAATTCTCTGCATTGTTAGATCAAAAGAAATTCAGATGGTTCTGCTACACAGGATTGTATGTGTTCAAATAAGGATTATTATCTCCCTTACCACATTGTGCTTCATTTAAGTGGAACTACTACACAATGTTATTTTCCACTAGGAAGCAATCAGCTGTGATATGGCTCTTATCTACATAGCTCACATCCATGTTGAATTGCTTTGAATAGAGAGAAAGAGGTGGTTATCAAGCTGTTTAATTGCTTGTAGGTTAGTGATCTCAACCTGCAATGCATCACTGAATCTACTGCAATCATTCCTTTTAGATCCGAGAAGGTTGATTGCTGTCTACTTCATTTTGATGTCAAAGGACAACTATTGTTTTCCATCTCTTTTAACATGTCATATGTTGTTTGCACTAATGGTCATGTACTTCCTTGATAATTGGCATTGAACCATGGCCTTATGAAGTCTATAAAGATCTTTTGCTCTCTATTATGTTTTTCCTCCACCATCATTTTTTCTATCTCTTCTTATCGTTTAACTCTTCGAATTCCTCATTCTTCCCTTATGGTTTCTATATTAATGTGTCTTCTACATTGCGTCCAAACTTTTCTCTCTTTTTATTTTTTTGGGTTGGGTACCTCAATCCTACAAAAAAGGGTAACAATTCATTAAATCAAAAGAATTCAAATTGTCTTAATGCTAAAATCCCTGACAACAGCGCCAAAAACTTGTTAAGCAAGTTTTATATCTAATAATAAAACTCTTAATACCTATAAGTATATAGGTTGTATCGTGTAGTATAAGAGGTTATCGTTCCCACGATGATTATGTAATAACTAACAAGTTGAACCTAACTTTGTCTAAGATAACAAACAATTAATTTGAATAAAATTAAATTACAAAATTTAAAACAAATAATAAGACAAAACAATCAAGTAATTAAAAAGTGAGTTGCTAATAAAAATTAAGATTGATCAAGCTGAATATTTAGGAACTATTCTTTCTCTATTTCATTCTCTTAGTCTTGTTGAATCAATTTATGTGTTTGATCCTAGATTTCTTAAGGTATTGATTACTTTCTCTCAAGATCTAATCAATTAAGCTTAATTGAATTTGTTCTAATTTTGCAGTCTCTTGATTCACAAAACTATTCTTAACATTTTCAATTAGATCTGAAGCTATCTATTAGATAATCAATTTCACTACTAAGATGTCTCTTTGATTGATCATTAATTTGATAATTATGGGTTTATTAAGTACAATCTAACACTTATTACTTTAACTTACTCTCTTAATTTGTTTTCAAGTTTATGTATGAACAATTATCACAAACATCCAGAAATATAATGAATTCAATAATAAATAAGTTTACAAAATAAATCTCGAATAATTCCTAATATGAGTTTAGAACTCCATAGATATGATAAACATCTTAGAAATGATACTATACGTAAAGGATAATGAAAAAAAAGGAAAAGAGAAAAAATTGTTTGATGCCTTGATCTATAATGCTAGGATTTTTAGATGCTCTTCTTGATCTCTCCATTTTGATAGATGGTTGTTGCATTTTTTTGTGTGTTTTTCTTGTTCTTAAATAGCGCATTAAGGTTTTAGGGTTGTTTCTAGGATTTTCCCACTTAATTTGGTTCCAACGTAATCCCAAACCTTAAAAGATACAAAAAAGTTGCACCTAAAAATCTCTTGTCATGATCTCGCTCTTTGAGTTTAGCCTCTATCACAACCGTGCTTCACTTGGTTCAACCTTTGTCACGATCGTGCACAACCTCTATCATAATCATGCTCAATTGTGCATGATCGTGACACCTTCAAGCTTCCTTCATTTTCTTCATTCTTCAATTTCCTTATTTCCAACACTTACAACCACATCAAACACCTCTTAAAAATTAAAATTAAGATCCAATTCTTTCCCTAAACAAAACAAATACTTACAATGCATATAATCATTAACAACAACGTAATTCTAAGCCTATACATATGATAAATACTTAAAAATATACTTAAACATCTAGCAAAATATAGTATAATTTTCAACTATCACTATGCTTGGGACTATAAACGATGATTTCATCACCACAAAGGAGTACGTTACTCTAATAGTATGCTCCCTATTAGGATCCAATGAAAAGTTCAGGTGGCGTACCATCAGTAGGAGTGGTCATACAAGCCAGTAAGACCCAAGGCGACATAGTTAATATCTCTTACAATGAGATACAAACATATAATGGTTAGGCATATGATAGTCAGGAAAGGAGATAACACCATAGTGGTGGGGATGGTATACGTGTTTTATCTCTATAGTATGGTAAAGAAAACCCCCCATCCATCTCGAGTATGCCTTGGCCTAGTTCTTCAAACATTAGGCCTGCAAAGCTTAAGTAGGAACAATTTGTGTGGCTTTGTATATAGTGAGACTAGCATGAGGTATGTGACTGTGGGAGAGAGTACCTAGGATGACACTAATGAGGCAAATGGTACCCATCACTCTTAAGAAATTGAGAGCGATATGGATATTTTGAAAAAGGTTAAGCCAGAAGGGACAGGTCTACGTCTTATCAAGAGCCTAGGAGCCTACAGCTATAGTTAGAGTATAAGAGGATCACCTGGTACATAGGAACAGTAACAAAGGTAAGATCTCTCACAGTAATAATAGGAGAGCTTGAGCATCGAGATGATTCCTCTAAGAGCACAAATACATCTAGGACACCACAAACACCTCCACATCAGGACCAACTAAAGATCATCTAGTTAGGAAGATATATGTGGCAAATCTTAAAACTATGGGATCATGGATGGAAAAGGAGTTTGTCAAGATTACAGGACACCTCTAACTAGTGGTACCACCTCCACCAACAAGAGCCACCATATGATCATCAACTCCTCAATAGCCAAATTCTCAAGCTATTGTAGAGGCAACACCTCATGATCCTAAGATATTTGACCGGGCATTTTTTTGTTTATTTTATCTTTTATTTTTATTTTTTATGTATTTTTTTTCTATTTTGTTTTTTCTCAGTAGTTAGCAGATTAGCCCTATTAAACTCATATGATGTTGTTTATTTCTTTTATTCTTTTTATTATGAATATGCTAAACTACTGTTTCTATTCATATATATAATCGATTTGTGTTTGTTTACTTTTTTTCAGTGTTTAATGTTTTGTTTGTTTTCTTTCTTTTTTCAAGGATGATAATAGATGGAAATCATGCCTTGAAATCTAACTTGTAGATTGTAAACCAATGAAGTACAAGTTTACTTTACTTTCTCCATATATTTATTCTCTTTTTGTGATTTGTTATATTCATCGGGGGCAATGCTCATTTTTAAGGACAACGAAAAGGTATGGTAATTTTATGGATGTAATGTTGACTTAAGCTTATGTTAATCTTCTTTATAAAGATCTTTGATTTGTTAATTCTTATCTTGAAGTATTTTGAGCTATTGTGAATTAAGGAATTTAAAGTATGAAAGGAAAAAAAAATGATTAGATGGATTTTTACATGTTATATTATGAATGAATGTTTTGATTACCGATTTAGACGAAACTACCTAAAATTTTTCAAGTAGGAATTTTTAATGTAGGGTTTTGAGTCTAAGAGAATTTATTATCAATATATATGCTTTACTTCCTTTGTTGTGTGAATGTCATACATAATGGATGATTCTAGAGCTTACTTTTATTATACATGTTGAGATAGTAATTTTAAAATTAGAGGCATTGAGATGATAAAAGCACTTAGATCATACCATTATTAAGATTTTTTCTTTGATTCTATGAAGTCCTAATTTTCTTTGATTTTACCAAACCCTATTTTTATCCCTTAGGTGTAACCAATTTAAGCTTTAACTTTTTTTAAGATTATTTTATCCATAATACAAGCCAATAACCATTTTTTTTTGTAGTTAGCCTTATATTTATCTTTACACCCTAAAGGATTATAATTACTTAATTGTATAACCATTTGATTTGATTAAGTATGACGAAAGAGGAATAGTGTGGGATTAGGTACTTGATGTTATATCTTCTCCTATGCTACTTATCAACAATTATTATATTCTCCTTGTAAAAAACGGAAAATTAAAAAATGTGTTTTAAGATGTTGAAATTATGAGAAGGAGAAATAGACGACACCTGATACTTTTTTACATCTTATTTACGTCCTATGTGGAGATTTAAGTTAGTTAAATCAAATTATCGCATGATCTTGGTTATGCATTTTCCTTCATGTTGATTAACATATAATCTATCCTTTACCTTATCCTACCTAAACCTCATTACATCTTTATGTAAAGATCTTTTGATTTTTGCCTTTAGTATATTTTATAATCGTGGAGATGTGATGTATTTACAAGCTTATGGTTAAAAATCTATCTATATGTTGATTTGACTGTTGAATTGATTTTCACCCTGAACACTTTAAGGTTATCAAATTTTCATTTGCAATGTTGGCTTATGAAAATTTGTTCTATAATTATTGATTCTTATTGTATTTAAATTTGATTCTTGAGGCATGACATTTTAATGTGAATAGAAAGGTTGAGATGAAGAAGAGGGGGGTATTCAGAAGAATTGATGAAATTACTTTTTACTTGAGGACAAGAAAATGGTTAATGTGGGAAAGTAAATAATTAGTGATTTATTCATACTTTTACTCCCATATTTAATGCATTTTGCTTGCTTATTTAAGTATTTTTATTAAATTTAGTACTTAAGTTGCTAATCTTTTGTTTCTAGTCTAAATCACTCACTTAGAGTAAAAAAGAACAAATTCGAACAAGTTTAAAGCAATTGGGAGTGGTTTTGGTAGAGTTATAGATTATAGGACAGTGTACATGGTCGTATAAGAGAGAATGGAAGCGGGTTGAGAATTTCTTGTCATATACGCCCTTATAGGTTGGAAATATGCCTTTGTTAAATTGTTAGAAGGCCATATTGATGGTACACAACCTTGTTTGTGCATATTTTAGTTTTGGATAAGGTTACATGTTATTTTGAATAACACAGTAACTAAAACACCCATGTTAATGCTCGTGTAAGTCACTGTATTTGAAATTCAAATTTTAAAATATAAGATTAAGCCACAAATAAAGGGAGGAGGCAAAAAATACACAAGGAAGAACCCTAAAATAGATGAGGGAAGAAGAAACAATCAAGGAAACCTGTGTGGGGCAGATTTTTATTAATTTAGAGTGATATTTTTGTAGATTTTAAAGATTTTAACCATGTTTTCCAAGATTTCCAACTTTTTCTTTAGTTTTAATGTTTGTTTTCTATTATCATTAGCTAAATACCTTTTGGTATCTAGATTAGATGAACTCCAAGATGAATCTTGTAGTGATTTTAATTTAATTTAATTTAAAATTTTATTAATATTCAGTTATGTATTTTTTGTTATCCTTGAATTAATATTGTTAGCATATTATTTCATGTATGATTTCATGACACTGAGATTGTGAAATCCAAAGTATAAATAGATCTAGCATAAGTAAAAGGAGTTATATGTAAACCTAAAGATAGGGTGACATTAATCCCCTAGATTAGGGTCAAATCTACCAGTGAAATTCATAAGTTGAACAATGCAATTATAGGGTTCTTAATTAGAAAAATATTTCAATCCTAGAATTAAGTGTTAATAGTCTTGAGAAAGGTATTGGCATAATTTAAAAATTTTCATGGTCTAATGAATTTTAGAATAAATTGATTAATGAAATTATGTTGCATAAGAAATCTTAAAGGAGACTCGAAGTCTAGGTACCATCATTTTATTGGTTGATTTTTCATTCTTTGGATACTTTATTGTCCTTGATTATGATGATTTATTTTTAGTTTATTTTCTTTTATTTTAAATTTGGATGATCACATTTATCTTTGTTGTCAGTTACATAATAGAAAAAGAGTCATTATTAGTACTTATAGTCTCTGTGAGATAGACAATTAGAACTTTAAGCCCCATACTATAAAGTTAAATGTACACTTAATTTGGACAACATATAGATTAAAGGAGTTGAGTTGATTATATGTATATGTATATGTATATGTATATATATGTATATGTATATGTATATGTATATGTATATGTATATGTATATGTATATGTATATGTATATGTATATGTATTTCATATACTAGAGCCCACTAGTAGTATTAGTTTTTTCTTCTTCTTAAAAATGAAACTTAGAACATGTATTTTAATGGTTTGGGGTGACCTATTAGTTTCAATCATCCAATCAAATAAAGACCAATATATTGAGGATGAACCAAGATCAATTATTCTAATTGAAGATACTGCCAAAAGATTCTAGAAATACATCTTGAGTGGAAAATCTAACTATTCTCTAACCAAAACTAAAACTAAGAAAATCATATGCTTTATTATTCATTACTAGCATTATGTCATACATTTTATATTTTAAGGAGTGCTTAAAAGAATGACATTATTACACCTCCAAATCCTTTTTACCTAGAGTCACGTGTGAAAAAGTTAATGTAACCTCACTTTTGCTTTACAACATATTTTGAGGATATGGCATAATAAGATAGAGGCCAATGGTAGTGGAAATTTGTTGATTAAATTGTCAAGAAAGCTAGATGTAACATCCCAACCCCGACAGGAAGGGTAGAATAGGAATTTGGCATAGGATGAGATTGATTGGGACTAATTGGAAATTTTCCTGCATACTAGTATTGGTGAATAGCGAATTTTTTTGCACATGAAAAATAACTGTACATGCATACATGACATTCCCGGTAATTGGGCCTAAACGGAATTTTATTGTGATTAATGTGGAAATTGTGTTTGAAAACTTTATTAGAGTGATCCATTGTGTGTTTTCTATTTTAAGGAAATTTTAGGAATTTTTCTGGACTTTTTCGGAGAAAATTTCCGGACCAAAAAAATCGCCAAGTGACGAATCGGTTGATTTTCGGTATCAAAAATTTCTATCCAATGGCACTACAATATTGGGTATATTATGTTGGGATTGAAATTAGGACCATTGGAATTGAATGGGTCAAATTGCATTAGGGTTTCTTAATCCTATTACATGTTTTGTCTTTTGCTTATTTTGTCTTTTCTTCTAAATGGACAAGTGTCCTAAATGGATTTAATGCCTTTGTCTTGTTCCTAGCTAATGTATTTCGGCCACTTCATGGATTAAGGGATAAAAAGAGATGAGTTTATTGTTTTTGGAACAAAAGCAACCGAATCCTTCTTCCTTTGTTTTACCTCTCCATCGATTTTCTCCTTCTTAAAGTTTCCTTCCTCCAACCTTAAGTATTCTTCTTCCTTACATGCATCCAAGCTACCTTCTTTTCATGATGAGAACCATGCATGAGGATTAAGTAGAGGAAGTAAAGTAGTGGGTGAATTGAAGAGTTAAGAGCTTGATTAGGTAAGATGATGTTTTATGTTTTGATTATGAATTTAATGCATGAATTCATAGTTAGTTGCATGGATTGGAAGTGATTGTTCATTCAATATGATGAAT
>JAOTAZ010000006.1:23567209-23582665 GCA_025629785.1 Erythroxylum oxycarpum
GAGCAAAAATCACTAAGTTACCAAATGATGAACCTTAAAGAACTCTTTAAGTCCAAGGTTTTAATCAATGAACTCCACTTATCAAAACCTTGTTAAATGCATCTTAGTGTGTGTTAATGGATGAGTTAATGCAAGTGGTCAATATGGATCAAGCTTAATCTCAATATCAAACACAACTAGGTAGATAAAAGAGAGTTAACCTAATCGCCACAAAGACATATATTAAGCATCCAAATTCTACATAAGCAAATCCATAACACAAAACATTGTTCAACACCTGATTAAACTCTAATCAAGCAAATCTAACTACAAGGCAATAAACCCTAACTCAGAAGTTTATAACAATGTAGTTAAATTTGGCAATGTAAAACAACTCCCCTTTGAAGCCCATCGAACTCAAGCCATCATTACATCTTCAAGAGGAATCGATGTTCTAGCCAAGCATAACTTCGGGAACCCTCACAACTATAAATATACTGAGAATATCCATGGCGGCGACAAAAAATGATGACGGCAAGGATGAAAAATGGAAGGAATAAATTGACGAAGGTCGAGAGTGAGAGATGGATGATGTCGATGTGTGTCGACAGAGGTGTATTCGTCTCTCTGATGATTGTTGACTGACCTCTTTAATAACCTAATTTGGTAGGTTTTTAAGTGATAGATGTGGGTTGGGTCGAACAGTGAGATAAATTTCCAAATTTGGTTTGGGTTTCTGACAGTTCGTTGCAGTGATAGGTAAGTTTCTCCACGACGTACACTTGTTGGATCCTTCGCCGCGACAAAATAATTAATTTATGTCGCGACAAACTTTTCCTTTATGTTTCGCCTGAATTCTTCACGTTTCACAGTGACGACTGGTCTAGTTTTACCGTGGCGAACATCTTGTAGCTCACGTTCTCATGTTGACTCCATTTTATCCCATTGACTCCCTTTTCCTTGAGGCTCCTACAATCAAAAATAGCAATTTGTAGTATCAATTGTTCTTTGAAAAATTAATTAGTGTAATTAGGATCAATTTGTAACAATTTTTACTAACAATTTGCATAAAATAAAAGCACACACTCAAGGATTAGTTTAAGCATAAAATCAAGAATTATGAGTCAAAAAGTATATTAAAAATAATGAAGTGGATGAATAGTAACTTCCTCTTAGATGAATAGTAACTAAGACGAAGTGGTCTTAGATGAACAGTGACTAAGACGAAGTGGATGAATAGTAACTTCGTCTTAGATAAACAGTTACTAAGATGGATTGGATGAACAGTAACTTCGTCTTAGATGAACAGTGACTAAGACGAATTGGATGAACAGTAACTTCGTCTTAGATAAACAATGACTAAGACGAAGTGGATGAATAATAACTTCGTCTTAGATGAACAATGACTAAGATGAAGTGGATGAACAGTAACTTCGTCTTGGATGAACAGTGACTAAGATGAAGTGGATGAATAGTAACTTCGTCTTATATGAATAGTGAGTCAGACGAAGTGGATGAAAAGTAACTTCTTAGATAAACAGCGAATAAGACAAAGTGGATGAATAGTAACTTCGTCTTAGATGAATAGTAATTAAGATGAAGTTTTCGTCCTTCTTTCATTTACATCGTCTTACTTTTGCTTCCAAAGCATCTCCACTTATAAAGATCATAACGTTTGACTCAGATGTCCAAAATTTTCATATTATATACTGTTGCAAAGATAACAGAAAGATCTACAACTCTCAAGCGGGAAACTTTGCCAAAATCTTTATAGATCAATCCCAAATTTGCCCCGAAATTCTGAAAATGAATTTTACCTCATCCTCCAGCATACTGAACCCCATTCTCAACTTCATGACGAATTTTGAGATTCTTAGAGACAGAATTTAAATTCAATGTCTTCATAAGAAATGTAGCCATATATCTCTAGTTTAATCCAAATTAAGAATCATCTCATTTTGACAACTAGAGAAAACGTTGTGGATAAAAGACTGAATACTCAATGAACATTTTCCATATCGCTACCAATCTTGATTCTAAATCTTTCCTTATCACAACTCATGCCAAGATCACTCTTTCAACTCTTTCTATTTTCCCTTTTCAATAAAATCACATTTAAAAACAATCATACCCGAAAGTTTTCAATGAATGCACGTACACTTATTTATGTGCAAACATTTAATATTTATGTGCATATATGCTAACATTATGCATGAGGAAGAAAAATACATTTCCTTAATCTCTCTTTTTGTTCCCATGTACTGAAATTTCGGATCCTAACCTTTAATATGGGGATGGGATGTTACAATTCTCTCCCTTTAATAATTTTTGTCCCCGAAATTCTCATTTGATTGATCATTTCAGCAGAGGTCGTATTTCCTTATATGCTTCTCCATTTCCCATATACTTCACCACTCAAATACTCTCTTCCAAATGACCACAACTGATAGTCTCAATAGGTCTTTCAATCACTTATTTAGCTATCACACTATCTTGACTATTTAATTGAATACTAAAAAATCTTTTAACCTATTCCCATATCACATATTGTGAATCTAAGTCCTCCTTCACCAGTAACACTATTTCATAATAATTTGCATACAGACCAATTCAATATAGCTTAACTTATCCTTTCACTAATCTGAGCATACCTTGCCAAGGTGGTACTCACAAAACAATCCATCTCTCCTTTGAAAATTCACTTATCTCTAGTGTTACTACATTTAATTCATATATGCATTTCAATATATTCTGTAAATCCGATGTTACTCCACCTAACCCATTTATCTTTCATATGTCATTTTACTCTTATTTCATATTCAACTTACCCATCACCCGTATCTCGAATCAATTCTGGTCTTTGACCATTTTTAGATGTTCTTCATTTCAATGTAAGGGTGAACAACCCTTTATTTAATGACGTCACTATGATAACAATTGTTATGCCTGAAATTACTTTTAATTTTACCTCAATCTCATATTCCTATGAACTAAAAAATATAAGCTTTAAGCATATCCCCAACAGTTAGAACTGTTGGTAATTCAAACATGTAGTCACTCAGTCTTACATTCTTAGGCCTCAATTGCCCCTTTCGATGTGTTCCTAACGATGTATATCATAGGTTGTTATTACACTTTCCTAACAATCTCTTTACTCAATCATCCTTATCAGGTACACATACTTCTTATTTCAACCACCAAACATTATTCTTCCTATTCCACTTGAAAGTTTAGATTCATTTTCGATTCTTTTATGGGATTCACAATTCTAAATCCTTAGCCTTTAGGCTTTTTACTTCTTTCCAGTAAAATTGACCTAAATTTCAATGTAACCAGTAACATTTCATTTTACCCTATATTCCACTCTACATTTTGCACCCTTCCTTGCACTAGATTTGGTGACCTCAATATCTGAATTTGCACTATTTCATTATATAATTGTCTCTTCAATGTGTCAGATTACACACTACCCTTACCAGTATAGCACTAATTTGTACATTCTTCAAACTTAACAATTTCCTCAAATTGACATAATCTGTACATTCCAAAAATGACTCTGCACATCTAATGTCTCTAAGACCTTAAAACAATTACTATCATAACACTTCTAAACCATGTATCAAAATCAACTCATAATAATTTAATTGTCTCATGCATACCAAAAACCACTTTATACTATTACAACAGATTGTATCTTAATCTCTAATGTGAAATTTCATTATAAACTGCATAATCTCCAAATCTAATTGATATTATTATCATCAGTGCCATATTCCTAAAATATTCAAAACGTCCCTTTTTACTTTTCAAACACACTCAAAATACCATCTATGATCACAGTCACTAATTGATACAATTTTTCTTGGATCACTTAAATCATCAATATCATAATCCTATTGGGGTATTATTAACTCCAATAGATATCACTCAATTTTTTCCTTGTGTCCATAATTAATTCTTGCAATTCCTGAAGTGACTAATTCCTCAATAAAGGTAATATCATCTAATGTCATTTTCAGCTTTCCACATGATCTCTTTTCTCTTTTCCTTCCACTTCCTTTAATTCACATCGACTTATTCAATGCCTATTCAATCATACTAGTTTCTCCACACATTTTCAATTTATTTGAATACTTCACTTTGCGTGTTGATATCCCTTCCTTAAATTCAATTTGGATCCCCCGAACATATTTACATCGAATATAATGGGGACTTATATTCTCCTCACATTTTCAATAGGGTCACCTCAAATTTAAAATCCACTCGCGTAGTTGGATATTTTACATTAAACAAAATGCATACACTCTTAGTAGCATATTCCACTTCCTATGCTTGAGTCTCCATTGGGGATATGATTCCATTATTCACTTTTGATTTATCACCTATTAGTTTCCAATTTTATTCCCCATTGATCCCCCTTAAATTGAATCGTTTGATCAACTTAACTTAATTTAGGGAAATTCTTCTTTGAAAGAAGATTTCTTGCTACAATCATCGATACTGTTTATGAAATCCTTATCAATCAGCTTTTTTCCATGATTACTTATCAGTCATTCTTACTTAGTACCTCAAGGAGATCAATTTCAACTACTCATCATATCTCAATAAGATCAATTTATGTCATAGCTTACATGATCAGAACATCCCTTGAAACGAAGCTCGGTGAGGCACTCAACAATTCTTATACTCTAATAACTTGGCATATATCACCAAAACCATTACATCTTATCTAGAGATGTATTTATGTCGATTCAACAATTAGTAGCTTATAATAAGGATACATTAGTCCCATTCAATTCTAGATAACTCTTCTCCTTTTGTGCCAATCCCCGATCGTGGGGATTACACTCTTCTTTTTCCTCAAATTCATCACATATAAAAACATCACATATAATAACATCATTAACAATCTCAATTCCTTCCCAATCGATCACTACAAGTAGTCTCACGTCTTACTCTAACCTATCTTGAACATTGAACTATAGGAACTATGATTGGAACTTATTCAATAAGTCACCAATTTCTTCCTATATCATCTCCATACAAATTATTCACATAAGCTTAATAATTTAACTTGTCATGGTGATCCCACTATTTGATGTACACTCACAATGGAAAATCAACCTTAATTCAACAACTTTTTCATAATTCGCTATCATCATCTCACCTTCCAATTGTCATTTATTTCATCTTACACATATATATACTCAATCAATTTATAATTGTAAGGGCATAATCCATAGGAAGTTTAAATCTCCATTCCACAAATATATTCTCATACTGAATCATAAACTCTTATATCGATAAGCACACAACAATTCGAATTCCAAGTTCAACCCTTCAAGGTCTGATCAACTTGGCTTATACGCTTTAATCTCATCCTTTCTACTTATATCATTATTTTTCTTCAAACAATCCATAACAGTGTATTCACATCTATATCACCTCCGAGGACATATCACCAGAATGCAATAAAATAATACATCCACAGATACAGATACACTGAATCTTTATCTGTTATATCCATCCATATACTATTTCCTTTCCCATATATATATATCCTCAACGAATCTAAAATTTCCAATGCAAAATCATTATGAATTTCTGGTGTCAATTTGCCCTTATACTGAATTACAAACTCTTATCACAATACTCACATAACCATTTTGGTTCCAATTTCATCCTTTTATGATTTCATTTCATTCTACCTGTACACTTTAGTCTCCTTTTTCCTCATATTCTCATTTTTGACATGTCCATAAACCTTTATTTTCTCACATTCTGTCCGATCATCAATTTTTCTCAATGCTTTTAACTGCTAAGACTCTTAAAGAATTGCTCATGCATGTGACTCATACTAGGGATCAATTGCTGCTGTCTGCTATGACATGACTAATATGCATATGCATATAACTTGACACACATTTCAGAATGCCCATATAAGATAGTACTTCTAGGCTCTGATACCATATAAATATAGCACCCTAATCCCGTAATGACCCGAACCTGACATCGATGGTGATATCCGAGTCCGTGCACAGCGAGGATGGCGTGCTAAAACACTTAATCATTCAGAAATCAGTATAATTTTTTTTTGAAATCAATAACATATTTTTGCGAAAATTGAAAGTCACATTGGGCCCATATTCATTCATAAACATTATAATCAACACAATTTTCAATAGCCATTTGGGCCCCTTTCATAATTACAAAACACTTAAGTCAATTCGGAATACAAACTTATATAAAAAGATACGGAATATATAATTCAATACAAAATAGGAAAAACACAAATGCAGACGCAAATTGATCCCAACCTCTATCTTTCACTTGAATGCTGTAGGTATACTCCCGTTGGCCTAATAGGGTATTCTTTTGAGTCCTGAAAAATATTTGCAAATTTTGGCTGATTTTTACGAACTCAGTGAGTGACCGTCATCGATGGCTCACCCAGTCACATAACACATAATTCACATATCTCACTTTATTTCACGTTTCACATTATTTCACATTTATTACACTTAATCATTCATATTATGCATATGCAATACACATGAGACTCACTTTCCAATTGCTACTTTATTGTGACCGAGTTCTTAAATTGTCCTATATAGGGCTCATTGAAAACTGTCCCTTATCCATTTGGTGGGATACAGGGCTTATTGAACATTGAGCTTAAGACTCTGAATCACTTTTGAGCTCGAGGCTCATTTTCACTCATTGAGCTTTAAGCTCTAATCATTGGCTACTCTGGTCACAACTGCCATCATATTTCATGCATTCCATTCATGCATTCATGCAATGGAATGCATCACTCACAATTGCATATCCCATTCAATCACTTTCTCATATCACCGGACCATAGTCCGGCATTCCACATTGAAGTGGAGAATGCACAATTTTGTTCATATACAAATACAAATACACATTCCTAACACATTTAACAATCACATTCACATACAATTAGAACTTCAATAACTCATTTATATATCACGATCATCGGATCTTCATTCTCCGAAATTCAACAATCAAATCTCATTCATAAATATTCATAATCACTTAATTCATGACAAGAACAAAACAATCAATAAGGTAAAACCATCTAGTTCTACTCACAGTATGCTCCAAAATAGCAGTTGCTTCCAAATTCTGGATACGCCTGTTTGCAGATGTTTAATCTGCACATCACAATTTATGTAATACATAATTCACACTCATTACAAAACTCATTTATGCCCAAGTAGTTATATGGGCTATGTATAATGCATGCTCAATGACAATCCCAGGTACTTCACCAACTTCATATCTTATGCCCATTTTCATTTCATAATTCAACCATTTAATCATGTGAATGTTGTTATACCCAAACATACTCATACCTTTGGTACACTAGTAACTTCCCATTTTTATCCCACTGAAAACTCGACATCATCTCTCTCTCTATGATTTCCTTAACTTTAATCCTATGTTTGTTCATCCCCAATTTTCCAATTTTCAAAATTTCTGTACTCTTCTCCTGTATGTATTCAATGATCTTTCTACTCAAAATCATCTCTACACCATCATATCACATAAGAATCCCCAAATACATAAAAACAACACATCTAAATTTTTATCTAGTTTGTACTGTATTCATGAAAATGACCACTTTTTCCATGACTATTTTATGTTAGATAAACCATCTTATCTCATATTTAGGCTTCTCGTAAGGATTAACATGATACTTACTTGTAAAACTCCAATATCTTCAATCAACACAAAGCCTTAACTTTCATGCAACTCACGTGTTTCATCTTATAGAGGGTTTGGGTTAGGTTTTCTTGAGGCAAAAGAAACAGATGACAAAGCAGTAACAGTAGAAGATAAGGGTAAACATAGTTTAGCTTTGGTGGAGTTTCTGATGAAAAACTCTATGTTAAAGATACATTAAAGGAAGAAACTTCGAGAGAAAGGAATGAAGGCAATTATAGCAACTTGTCTTTGAAGGTTATTTAAAACTAAAATTTTAAAGCTGGGACACTTGTCCATTTCTTAACCACTTATCCACTTCCAGATTTTTTTCATAAAGCATCATTTTGGGTCAACTTTACATGTTCTTTCTGACCCTGATACTGAAGTTATTTTGCAACACTTTCTTCTAGAAACATGTTCCCATATGTCTTACTGAAGCACCAAAATCATTCAATTTGGTTAAGTGATTTGAAAGATATACTTCAAACATTTTTGGACTTCTCTTGTCCAAAACAGTATACTTTGCACAACTTCCATATGAAATTTAAACATTTTAGAGACTGAATTAGCTTCCAATTTCTTCATACCATTTGTAGTTCCATAACCAAAAAAAATCATCTCATTTGGATCAGTAGAGCTCCAGAAATCATCAAAATACTGAAGTATGTTCAGTGAAATAACATCAGTTCATATTACTTAAGAGCACACTCATTGCACCCATCCCACTCTTTTCACTCAATCTTTCTTACATTATGTCACATGGATAAGATTTTTGGTGAAAAAGTAGAGCAAAGTCTTACGAATCCAATGGTTCAAGAATCAGATCATTTGGGTGTGTAGAGAAAAAGTTATGGCCACAAGAATCAAACATGTTTTCGTCCTTACTTATACTATACATATCTTGGTGCAATTACCATAACTTTCGCTACAAATGTCAGATTGATTTTATGTTTAGAAGGTTTGAAAGAGAACTTCAAGATATACAATTTTGGTAAAGACCTCGAAGACAATTTCTATCTTCTAAAGGATCAAAAATGGAACAGAAGATAGAAGATGAACAGTAACTAAGACGAAGTGGATGAACAGTAACTTCGTCTTAGATGAACAGTGACTAAAAAGAAGTGGACGAACAGTAACTTCATCTTAGATGAACAGTAACTAAGACGAAGTGGATGAACAGTAAGTTCATCTTAGATGAACAGTAACTAAGATGAAGTGGATGAACAGTGACTAAGACGAAGTAGATGAATAGTACCTTCGTCTTAGATGAACAGTAACTAAGACGAAGTTTCCTTCCTTGCATCATCTTACTTTTGCTTCCAAGGCATCTCCACTTATAAAAATCATAACTTTGACTCAGATGTCCAAAATTTTTATAGTATATTCTGTCGGAAAGATAACAAAAAGATCTACAGTTTGAAGAAGGTAACTTTGCCAAAATCTTTATAGATCAATCCCAAATTTGGCTCGAAAGTCTGAAGACAAATTTTACCTCATCCTCCAACGTACTGCACCCATTCTAAACTTCATGACGAATTTTGAGATTCTTAGAGTCAGAATTTAAATTTAATGTCTTCATAAGAAATTTAGCCATATATCTCTAGTTTATTCCAAATCAAAAGTCATCTCGTTTGGACAACTGGAGAAAACGTTGTGGCTAAAAGAGTAAATACTCAGTGAACATTTTCTAGATCACTACCAATCTTGATTCTAAATCTTTCCTTAGCACAACTTATACCAAGATCACTCTTTCAACTCCCTCTATTTCCCCTTTTCAATAAAATCACATTTAAAAACAATCATACCTGGAAGTTGTCAATGAATGCATGTACACTTATTTATGTGCAAACATTCAATATTTATGTGCATATATGCTAACATTATGCATGAGCAAGAAAAATGCATTTCCTTAATATCTCTTTGCACTCCCATATATTGAAATTTCGGGTCCTAACCCTTAATATGGGGACGAGATGTTACACAAAGTAAATTGACTTTCTTCTAATTCCATGCCAATGCTCGCACTCTATAGTCCATCTGAAACATTAGTAACAAAAACTCTCTCTAAGGAATTATAAGTCAAGGGATTCATGGCTCGTTCAAAGTCAATACATGCATCATCAATAGCCATATCAAGAATATTAACTCCTAGAAGTGAATAGTCCTCATAAGGGTGCTTCATAGCTTCATACATATTAAAACTTATCTGTTGATCGCCTACCTCTATGGTGATCTTACCTTCTTTCATGTTGATCATCATACTAGCTGTTTTTATGAAAGGTCGTCTGAGAATTAAGGAAGTATCCTGCACAACTTCAGAAGACATATCAAATAAAAATAAGATGGAAATACCAAACCTTTTACCTGAACCAGGATGTCTTCAATAATTCCCACTGGATGCCTAAATGATCTATCATCCAATTATAACACAACAGATGTGGGTTTCTGACCCTTTACTCCTAAGGATTGATAGATATACTTTGGAATCACATTAATTGCAGCCCCTAGATCTAACAAAGTTGTTCCTATGGTAACTTTAACTATAGTGCATGGAATGGTGAAAAATCCAGGTCTTGACATTTCACAGGTATTTGAGGTTTGAACAAGACTGACACATTCGAGCTCACTTGAACTCTCTCATAGGGCTTAAACTTCCTTTTGTTTGTGCACAAGTCCATAAGGTATTTAGCATAGTCTGGAACTCTTTTCACTAAATCAAGTAAGGGAACGTTGACTTCTACTTTTCAAAATAGATCAATTATATCCTTTTCATACTTAATTTCAGTCATACTTTTGCTCATTAAATATGAATTTGAAAAAGGAAGATCTTGAATATTTACCTCCTTAACTTGGCTGTTGCTTGCTTGATTCTCCATGCTCAGCACTTTCTTTGGAACTCTCTAAAGTAGCCTCCTTGTTCTTTGATGCCGATTTTCTTCTTTTCAATAATAATTCTTCCTTGACACTCTCAGATTTCTTGATTTTCTCCTTTGGTAGAGGCGCTTCCTCACTCTCATCTTCCTCGTCACAACTTCCTCTTTTCGATTATTAAACCTTACTTATTTCCCACTTCGGAGAGCAATCGCGTTGAGGCTTTTTGGATTCAACACAGTGTTAAAAGGAATCGTTCCACTGCTTCTCCCTTAGTTCTCATTCATGTTGTTAAACAACTGAGTGACACATGAGTTGATAGTTTTTGCTTTGGTCTCCCATTGTTCCATTCGCCTCTCCAAAGCATTAAACCGAGCAACGGTTTTCGAGGAATCCTGCTGAATCATATTTGCTATTGCGTTGAATTGATTGTTGTTTGAATTCCTTTCCTCCTTCATCAAAGTCATCATGTTGTGAAGCAGTTGATTGGTGTGCTCTTTGGCTGGGACCGTGAGAGCTTGTTGTTTGTTGGGGAACTGGTTAGTGGAGGTACCAACTCCTCCTCCTTGTTGAAATCTATTCGGAGCTCTACCCTCTTCATTTCTCCAACTAAATCTAGGGTTCGCCTTCCATCCCTCATTGTAAGTGTTGGAGTATGGGTCTCATTTCTAGTTTGTTCTTCCTGGATATACTACGGACACCTCCACATAGTGTCCCGGGCATACACTAGATACGTGCATAATTGACCCACAAGTATCACAAATGGGTGTGGTAAGATCCATAGAAGATGATGGGTGTTGCACATTCAGGTTCTTCAATTCGACAGTGATGAAAGATAATTGCGATGTGATCCTATTTTCCAGTAAGTCCACCTTCGACTCCAAACTCTCCATTCTCTTAGCTTGAGCTATTGAAGCTCCTAGTTCGTTCACTCCTTTGGAATCTCTCACACTATTTTGTTGATGATTCAAAGCCATCTTCTTTATCAAATCCCATGCCTCCGAAGCCATAAGATCAATCAAAGATCCTCCCAATGCCACATCCAACATACCTTTCTCTTGACTTTTCAGCCTATCATAAAAGTATTGTACTAACTTCTCATCAAGAATTTGGTGATGGGGCCATCTTGATAGAAGATCTTGGAAGCAATTCCAATAATCGTAAAGAGATTCATCATAATCTTGGCAAGCTGAATAAATCTCCTTCCTTATTGATGAAGTTTTTTAGGCTAGAAAATATTTCTCCAAGAAGGCTTTTCTCAAATTGGCCCAGCTGTGGTAAGCATTTTCCACATGCCTCGGGAGACTCATGTACCACTCCCGTGCTTTTCCTTATAGGGACAAATGAAAAACTTTCCACAAAACTTGATCGAGTGAGGCTCCCACTAGTTTCATACTCTGACATATCATAGACAAGGACTGTAGATGCATATAGGGATTCTCTCCTGTCAAGTCATGAAATTTAGGAGGGGAATTAATCAATAATCCTTTCACTTCAAAATTAACATCAAAATTAGGGCAAGTAGCAATAAACGGATCATAGTTCACATCAGAAGTTGTCGCTTCCCTAATAGTTCTACGTCTTTGATTCCCATTATTCTCTCCTACTCTCTCATGCACACCATTTCCTCTATTATCTCCATTTCTAGGTTAGTTTGCCTGAAATTTGTGATTTTATAAGAAAGCAAGGTTCTCAGCCATGATCACTCTCTCTCTCGACGCACTTCCACTAGTTGGCTGGCTTAATTCCTCTTCTTCAACTACCCTACTACTCTCTTGTTCTTTCCTCTCTTTCCTAAGCTTCCTTAAGCGTCTCTCAATGTCAAGTTGGAAAGGAATAAGCTTAGTTCTACGGGGCATGCATTGAAACAAATTCAAATAAAAGGAATTATAATAAAATAGACTCATAAGCACACAAAATCAAATAAAAGGAGAAATGTGAAGGATGCGAGTGTATGGAGTGTAAAAGTATGTATGTAGATGTGTGTGTATGGAAAAATGCTAAATATGGAAATTGAAAGTATGAAAGTATGCTCTTTTGGGTTTTCAAAATCTATTCTATGTAAGGAAAAATTAAAACCTATAGTATTGAAAAGTGTGAAAATTAGACTTTCCAAAACGAAAATGTAAAGGAATAGGTTCCTATCATCAACGACAGTTGAAAATGACAACAACTAACCTAAAGAAAACCAATTGCTTGGTTCCCCGACAACAGCATCATTTTGATCAACTCTTGTTTGATTTTAATATTAATCCCTTGGAAATCGAATAAAAAATTTAATTCCAAAGATTGCAATATAGGATGCAACCTCGGGTGGTCTCACTTAATTGGAACCTAGCGTAAAAGATCTAAGCTAGCCTAATTGTCAAAAATGCAAACTAAGTTGGTAAAAAGGGGGGTTGGATCATTGGTAAAAACTTTACTAAATTGACTAATTAAAAGAAAAGTATATAAAAGTATTCTCTTGGATATTTAGGAAACGAAATTAAAAACTCAAATAATGTTCAAATTGGTAGAATCCTCTTGAAAACAAGCTTTGGCTATCATAGTTCAAAACAAATCTTTTGGGAGCAAACACCACTAAGTTTCTGAATGATAAACCTTAAAGAACTCTTTAAGTCCAAGGTTTTAATCAACGAACTACATTTATCAAAACCTTGTTAAATGCATCTTAGTATGTATTAATGGATGAGCTAATGCAAGTGGTCAATACGGATCAAGCTTTATCTCAATATCAAACGTAACTAGGTAGATAAAAGAGAGATAACACAATCAGCACAAAGACATATATAAAATTTCATATGTTAAGCATCTAAATTATACATAAGCAAATCCATAATACATAACATTATTCAACACTTGACTAAACTCTAATCAAGCAAATCTTACTACAAGACTATAAACCCTAACTTAGAAGTTTACAACAATGGAGTCAAATGTGACAATGTAATATAACACCCTTTTGAAGCCCATCGGACTCAAGCCATCACTACATTTTCAAGAGGAAATGGTGATTTGGCGGCGCATAACTCCGGAAATCCCCACGACTGTAAGAACACCGTAGGCACCCATGGTAGCAGCAGCAGTAGCAGACGATGAAGTTGACAGTGAAGGTGGTCGTAGTTGATGGATGATGGTCAAGAGTGAGAGGTGGATGATTAGCGTGTGTGTAACAGTGAGAGAATTTTCTAATTTTACTCCGAGTTTCTGACAGTTCACCTCGGCGACAGGCAAGTTTTGTCATGGCATACGCTTAATGGATCCTTCGCCCCAACGAAATAATTAATTTACACCACGACGAGCTTTTCCTACCGCTGCGGCAAACATCTTGCAACTCACGTCCTTATGTTGACTCCATTTCAGCCCATTGATTTGCTTTCCTTAAGGCTCCTACAATCAAAAATAGCAATTTGTAGAATCAATTGTCCTTAGAAAAATTTATAATGCAAATAATGTCAGTTTGTACCAATTTTTACTATCCAATTGCTTAAAATACAAGCAAACACTCAAGGAATAATTTAAACACAAAAACAAGAATTAAGAGTCAAAAAGTATCTTAAAAACCATGACAGTGTTGCCAATTTATATGATAAACTTGGGCTCAATCAATGCCTAAAGAGTATCAATACGTTTTTGACTCCAATCTTTACAATTTGGGCTTACCATTCTCTCAAATATGGCCATGATTTCTCTATTTGACACCTCTTCTTGGTTGTTTGTTTGTGGATGGTAGGTTGTGGACACCTTGTGAGTGACATGGTACTTCTTTAAATGATTTTGCATCCTTCGATTTCAAAAATGAGTACCTTATCGCTAGCCAATTCTTGCAGTGTTCCAAACCTAGCAAAAATGTTTCACTTAACAAAATCTGCAATAGCTTTAGAATCGTCAGTCCTATTGGATTCAACTTCCGCCCACTTAATAATCCACAGCAAAAAAAAAGTAAAGAAAACCAAAAGAGGAAGGAAATGGTCCCATATAATCGATGCCCCATATATTAAAAACTTCATATGCAAGGATTGGAGATAAAAGCATTTGATCTATGTGGGATAAATTACCTTAGTTCTAGCATTGTTCAAATGCTTTGCATAATATATAGGAATCTCGAAAAATATTTGGCCAATAAAAACCACATTATTAGGCCCAAAATGGCCATCACAAGCATATGAATGGCAAAATTTGAGAAAAGATTCACATTCATGTTTAGGCACACATCTTGTTGGGACCCGATTCCAGAACCCAACTCATTACTGAAAGAATCCTTGTTTAGCTAATATCGCTTCATTTTTTATTTTTATTTTTTTCAAAGTCATTTCAATTTCCCATTTTGAGATCATGCATTCCATAACTTCAATTTATTTATTTCTTTGAATTCTAATCATAATTAGTAATTGCTCAATTTGGAATTCGTCCTCGACCAACATCTCAATTCATTTGGCTCTTTATAATCAAAATCACATCCATCAATTTACACAATATCCTACTAAGCCTTTAATCTAATACAAAGCAAAATCGATTGTCCCTTATTTGGAAATTTCGACAGCATTTCCCCTAAATCTCTACTAGCCAAACATCATCATAAACAAAAGCACTTCAATATATCTAATCCATCCCTACAATTCCTCGGACCTCCTGTCCGGAATCCCAGCATAAACAAACACAACCAATTATCATCACAATCTAATTACATTCATATCCATACACAAAATCTATAACTCAGTATTCACATTCCAAAATAAATGCATTACAAACTTAATGGCATTTTCAAGCCATAATACAACATCGATCTAAGAATCCGAATCCTAATACAAAGATGTAAAACCCCAAAAATATCAACATATGCATAACCAAACAAGGCCTTTACTTTCCTTTACT
>JAOTAZ010000006.1:23606150-23619502 GCA_025629785.1 Erythroxylum oxycarpum
CCAATTGGCGATTTTTCCGGTCCAGGAAATTTCTCCGGAAAATTCCAGAAAATTCCTAAAAATTCCTTAAAATAGAAAACAATTTATGGCGCACTCAGAATAAATTTTCAAACCCATTAACCACGTTAATCACAATAGAATTGTCTTAGGCATGCAAACCGGGAATATCATGTATGCATGTACAGTAATTTCCATGTGCACAGATTCCACTGATTACTAATATCAGTATGCATGGACAGTCCTAAGTCATTCCGATCCATCTCATCATATGCCAATTTTACTATTTTACCCTTCCAGTAGGGGGTGGGATGTTACAAGCTCAACCACTGAAAAAGAGCCTCGAGCTCGAAGGGAAGTAGTGCATATCCAAAAGGGCTTGTTTAGCGCCTTGTTAGTGAGACTCCTCGCGAGTGCGACGCGAACGGATTTCACGCCGCTGAATTTTTTTATATATGTTTATGCCTTCTTCTGCTTATATCTTTTCCATCCGATATCCGATTGGCCTGATTATCGAGGCATCGGATTCGTGAAGTTTATGAGAAATTGGTAATTTTTAGAGGTGAAATTGACGTGGATCGGTTAGGTCAAAGTACGGGGACTGGGTAAGTGTTTTTCTGGTCATTGTTTTATTTATTTTCGGACCTATAGAGGTCCGAATTGAATGATTTTGATGTCGTTAGATTTATAATTTTTGGACGGAATTTTTGTGATGAAAATTTTTAGATTAATGTCAGGAATGTCATGAACATGCATTATATACGTTTTTAATCATCACATGTGCATTATTAAATGTGTCTGACTGTACAATTAGTAATCTTTGGTGATGTTGACTGTTATAAAGGCACAATTGGAGCATCGATCCACCAACGTTGCTGAGACTTCCCGAAATTAGCTCTGAAGTTATATGTGAGTGACCTAGATGGTTCTTTAAATTATTATATGTTTATTGTGGCGAATAATGGTGGGTTTTTGCGATTGATTCTGACTGTGGATTCCGAACAGAAAGTCCGATGTATTGGGAGATATTACATAGAAGTGCTTATGATCTGCTAATTTTTTAATCTGAAACTTTCTTGCTATTAATGTGCTCAATTGCGCTAGGTGAATTAATTGGTTTACATGTGGACATTGTGAAATTAGGTCGTATGCATTTCATACACAAATGCCTGAACAAATAAGAACAGTTGTGACCGGAGTAGCCACCGATCCGAGCTACAAGCTCAACCACTGAAAAAGCGCCTCGAGCTCAAAAGGAAGTAGTGCATACCCAGAGGGGCTTGTTTGGCGCCTTGCTAGTGCGAATTCTCGCGAGTGCGACGCGAACGGATTTCCCGCCGTTGATTTTTTTATATATGTTTATGCCTTCTTCAGCTTATATCTTTTTCATCCGATATCCGATTGGCTTGATTCTCGAGGCATCGGATTCGTGAAATTTATGAGAAATTGAGAATTTTTAGAGGTGAAATTGACGTGGATCGGTTAGGTCAAAGTACGGGGACCTAGTAAGTGTTTTTCTGGTCATTGTTTTATTTATTTTCGGACCTATAGAGGTCCAAATTGAATGATTTTGGTGTCATTAGATTTATAATTATTAGAAGGTCCGATGTATTGGGAGATATGAGATAGAAGTGCTTGTGATGTGCTAATTTTTTAATCTGAAACTTTCTTGCTATTAATGTGCTCAATTGCACTAGGTGAATTAATTGGTTTACATGTGGACATTGTGAAATTGGGTCGTATGCATTTCATACACAAATGCCTGAACAGATAATAATAGTTGTGACCGGAGTAGCCACCGATCCGAGCTACAAGCTCAACCACTGAAAATGAACCTCGAGCTCGAAGGGAAGTAGTGCATACCCAGAGGGCTCTCCTACCCCTAAGACGTGTCTAATATGGGACAGTTTAGGCACTCAGTCACAACACCGTAATAAAATGGGAAAGTGTCACATATGCATTGCATACATATTTGATTGAATATTTTAAATGGGAAAAAGGCAAGAATGCCTTATACATTTGTGATTTGCTTGTATACAATCATGTGGTACTTCTGAATGTGTTATTGTGAAATAATTTGTGATTTGCTTGAGTGCTGCATGAATTGGGCGAACCATCGATGATGGTTCCTCATTGAGTTTGCAAACTCACCCAAAATTGTAACCTATTTTTCAGGATCGAGAGTAGACCCTTAGCTCCGGAGGGACTGATAGAGCCGTGTAGATTATTTTGGAGAGAGAGATTATGACTCACAGGTCGGTCAGCTGGGATTTTGGATGACCTAGATAGAATTGATGAATTTTTATGTAGCAGTGTGTATTAGATTTTAGAAATTATGGACAAACGAGACAGAATGACAGATGTGTAAATTACTGCTTTTAACGAAATGTTATGGAAAAAAGTTTAGTTTTAAAATGTTGCAAATTTTATATTAATGTTTTATTGTTGTGATGCCATGTGGAGGATAATAGTGTTTGTTCGTAGTTCTTTCTTACCGTGGGTTATATACCGGAATAATCTGCGGGCGTCCCGGTGTGTACCCTACGGTAAGGAGCGCTACAGTAACACTAGCTATAACATTCTCATAGCCATTCAAGCCAAATTTTGATATTGATGTAGTTAGTATCTCTCAAATTTTAAGACATGAAAGTTTTAGATCTCTTTCTAAACTTTTCATAGCATCTTGAAGCATCTTAATTATGATTCAAATAAGAAAGTTATGCTCAATTTAAGAGACAATGTCTAAACTATCTAGAATTGTCCAATTATCTTAATTTTATTCTTAATGCCTCCATTGACCTCTTAAATTCAAATAGATGCATAATGATTATATTTAATCACAAGAGTAAGTGTGAAAGACTAACTGAAAAAACAACATAACATTTTATACTCTTATTAGGCATACATGAATGCTTCCTCAAAATCTTTAGAAATTGAATTTAACAACCAAAAAATCACCATATAATCTATTAGTTATCATTGCTCAAACTCTTTGGAGTGAATATAAACCCTAGCTTGTTTTTATCACCCACTACAATCTTAAGGCCCTACAAGATCTATAAAAGTTATTATACAAAATTAGACAATATGAAGTATATAATACATGTAAATCTTCTTTAATGATGACAATAAATCTCAATCCTCTCCCTAATAATATTATTTAATCTTAAATTTCTTTTTTTTTTGGACATTAATCTTAAATTTCTTAAATTTACAAATTAAAATAACAACTTTTGAAAATATGGACCTTTTAACTTCAAATCAGGCCAAACTTAATTTGTTAACCCCAATACTCTTCATCAATGATTTAAAGTCTAGATCAGACCAGCTTATTTGACTAGATTAAGTACGAACTGGACTAATTTTCGGTCCATTTTTTATTTATAACCTTTGCGAATAAAAATCGGTTTGTTAAATAATAAACCTGCCTGTTTTTTTGAACCGTGAAGAATCGTATTCTTCTTCTTCTTTTTTCGATGTCCAAACTAGCCAAATCACAAGATTCACAAACCAAAAAGCGAAAACATAAATTTAGGCTTAAGAACCAGGAAACAAAAAGGAGCCAGAGAACAAACACACACACACTTGCCCAAAACTCCCTCCAAAGTCTTGAATGATCTCAGATTTTAAATTGGCTATAAGATCTATCCAGGTAAAGTTGTGAAATTTAATGGAAGAGAAAGATGAAGATGTAGAAAGTGAAGAACCAAATATTAAATTAATTGCTTGTATTCTTGTAGACGGAGATAAAGATATGGAAGAAGAGTATTAAAATTGAGAAGGCTTGAAAATGGAGAAGTGAAAGGTTCAAACTTCAAAGAGAGACGGCTTGTAGACGGAGATAAAATACAGAAGAAAATCATGAAAATTGAGAAGGCATGAAAATGGAGAAGTGAAAGATTCAAACTTCAAAGAGAGATGACTTGTAAACGGAGAAGAGAGTACTTCTATGTACCAACTTGTTATGCGTCGAACACACAAGGTACATGTTGCATTGCAAAGTTATTTCATTTTCCATTACCAACAATTAATGTTAGTATTTATAATTTCGTTAAATCAAACAACTTTAATAAAGATTTCTTTTTCTGTACTAAATATTTATTGAATAAACATTTGAGATTAAATAAAAACGTGAGAGTACATCAATAGTTTAAATTTGAGATTTTCGAATAATTAAATTAGAGTTATTATTAATTTATTATATAATAATATATATTAGTAAATTGTAATAAATATTTTGTTTTTATTTATTTTTATACTTTTTATTTCTTATTTATTATATACTAATTTTATAACAGTTTAATACCGATTGAATCTTTAAAACTTAAACATTTTCTTTAACTAATTTAATGACTCTGATTTTTAAAACATTGCTCTTCGTCTCTCTTGCTATTGCTTTTGGATCTTCCATTGCTCACAAACAGATACTCTGAGGCTCTGAGCCTCCTGCTGAAGCTTTCATGTCCTCTATCTCGTAATCACTCGTACGTATTGCAGCACTGATAAGGGAAAAATAGGACTGATACCATGAACAAAGATATTTGCTAACCAACACCACTCTTTTAAATAACTAATCCATTGATTCTAAGGGAGAACTTCAGTTTTTCATTGAAACTATTTAGAGTATCTGTAAGTTGAAACCCAGCTTATATACTGGTAACAGATAAAACTTGTGCATTATAATTACAAAAATGTCACTAACTAATTAACTAGCTTCTAGTTCCCCCTAATGTCGACAGCTTAGAAGAATACAAAAAATACAAGTAACAGAACGAGTCTTAATGGACAGTATTTGCGAGTCATAGAATTTGCAGTTAGCCGCAAAACGAGAGAACTCTGGCGACACAGATTCAACAGAAAACTGCATGGTAACTTAATATGAAAATGGATATTATTGCGGATGCTAGAAAAGAAAAGTTTCTTTCCCTTTTCTTTTCCCATGTCTCAGCCCATAATTTCCTGTCATCCCCCTCCAAGAAGATCAGAACTTTCACCAAGAAAATTGTCAAGCTTTTCCACAGTTTTATGGCTTTTGGCCCCCGCAACAGAATTCTCAAATACTTAGTATAAACAAATATGTCTAGTGTCGAAGTCACCACTAACAAACAAAAGATTAATGGTGGGAATAAGGCACCAGGACATTTGGTCTGGCTAATAAACAAGGACTGGAAAATGGCTGACAAGAAACCATCAATAAACAATTAAGACCACACATTCTCATAGACACCTAAGCATCGAATTCTGATTGGGACCAATTTCACTACCAACCAATATGCACAAATTACCTATAGCAAAGTGTTTCTGTTGACTTTCCAACGATGAAACTCTTCAATGCTTATGATGAAGGAACTGGCATTTTGATGTCCACCACCTCCAAATTCCTAATAGTAAACCATAAAAACATATAAATGTTATGCATGATAACAAATTAGAAATGTCAAAGTTCAAAAATCAAACCTGTGAAATCGGTACCGTGTCTTCATCATCCAAACTCCTTAGACTAATTTTCAGTAATTGATCATTTTCAAGCTCTGGAACACTATATACAACAGCTCCAATTCCCCTAAGGTAATAAAACAAGGAAAACATATGGTGAATAATGCCTAGATGGAAATTTTTCCTTTTTGGTGCTTCAGGAAACAAAGTTGAAATAGAACTAAGAACATAAAACATGACTCAGTCACCATAGGGAAAACTGCAGGCAACAAATAGAATCCGTCCTACAACGAACTTCGATTTTGTATCACACGGACCTCTTAATCTGAACAGAAACATCTTATTGCAACAAGAGTAGCTTAATTTAAGACCAAAAATCCAGGCTTCAAGCCATTCCCATATTCAACCAAAATTTTCTCCTAAAATATTCAAGCTACATGCCAAAACCACATCAAAATCAAATTCAAGTTCTACAAACAGCTTTATCTTACATCTTCATCTTATCGAGGAGCAATTGTACATGAAATTCAAGGATTTTATTGCATCTTTTGTGTTCCGTTTGGAGGTCAGAATCGCAACACAAGGTCTACCTTGAATTTTCAAAATTTTCTATCTTGTTTGTCGTACTTTCATACCAAAGATATCCTCAATAATGAAAGCATGATGATTGAAGTACAGTAACTCTAACACGTTATAAAAATCATTCATCTTCGTTCCATTTTGGATTAAGTTTTCAATATTAACTTATTATATGTAGCACGTTCATGCATGATATCAAGAATGCTAGAATCAAACCATGGAAAGAACAAATAGTTGGAAATATAAGAGTTACTGATGCGTTTAACAACAAAGTGAAAATGAAATAAGCAAAATAAATCAAGAAATAAAAGGGTATCTAATTTGAGATGTGAAAATGACAAACCTCAGGTTTAGATTACAGCTTTTTGCAGCTAATTGGTGTCCTAGTTCACTCCTCAACACTGAGATTGAATCTGCATTGGCAGCCTACAATTAACAGGATCAAGTATAAGCTTTGAAAGCTTCTCCATGCTGGCTTTACAGTCAAATATCACCAGACTAAAAACACAGCCTTCTTGAAGGAAGAATAATTACACAACAATTTACAGCAGAAGCTCAAAACAACACCACAAGGACATTATGTCATCAACATCATTTTAACTACAAGGTTCCACATCTCGAGAACCCTGAAAGTATCTAATGAGACCAAACACAGTTTACTGCACCCATAAGCTTGGTCGTGCTTGTTTATGTTTAGATATCTACAATAAGAGCTTAGTGGAGAAAAACAAAATGAACTTATTCCTGAATGACATGAGAGAAAATAGGAATATTTGGAGACATATTGCAAAAGGCACATCAACATATGAAAACTATAAGTGCTAATATCATTTTCTTTCATCATTGGATACTTATTTAGAAGTAACGATGAGTATTGATCCAACTACAAAAATTAGAAACTCTTTGCAGCTTTCATTTTGCAGATTTTGATTAGAGTGGAAATAGACAAGCAAGAAATTATTTGACAGACACATAGTTGACCAAATTTCCATATCCAGTCCAACATTGTCTAAGAGTAAAATCGAACTATGAGATGTTATTAATTGACAGACTGATGAATATTGAGTCAAATAACCAATTCCTAGCTGCTTTTCACCTAAATTTCTATATTTTTCCATCCATTAATGCTAGAGAGCAACTGCAAAATGTCATATATTTATGACATTGACTAGCAATTAGCATGTTCGCCATGTTGAGATAAGGATGATTTGAACCATTGATTTTCAGTAGAATAAGTTGCTTTTACAAGTGTTATTTTGAGGTTATAAACACATGAAAGCTGGCATTCAAATTTACTCATTCCTTATATTTGTCAATTCCGGTGTTGACACAGCAGCTTTTCTTTACTACAGAAGCAGAATTAGTCCTCATTCCTTAAAATTTTAGGTAAATGGTAATCAATAGAATATATATAGATCGTCAAGGATAAAGATCCCTTTGATACTTGATTTCATGTGCATGGTGAGTAAACGAAATTCTCAAACTGTATCTAACAGATCAATTCCAATATCTTCTCTTTGATTCTTATTTACCAAAATAAGACCAAGGGCTTTTTTCAATTGGATTGTTCCTCACCTAGGTCTTGAATTGAACCAAAATCTATCTTCATTGGAAGAGAACTTAGGCTCCTGTTAGGAGACAAACCTCTATAGACTACATATATTTTCAATTTATGCTTCTATATCTCCTCCCTCTTTAATGTAATTATGCATGGTGGACTGTTCCATTTTAAGTTAAAAAACATAAAGAAAGAGCATGCACAATACCAGACAGTTTCCAAAAGCTCCCCCACCAAGTGCAATTTCAAATGACTGATCAAGCGCTTCATCTATCAGCTTCTGTTTGGTTGATAAGCTCAACATTCCTTGATCAATAATAGACTTCAAGTCCAAAGATAGTAACTGAAAGAAAAGTCAGACTTAGATTACTAGCAGTTTACATAACAAGAACCATCAAAATTGAAAATAATAACTTGTTCACAAGCAGAAACACAAACATTAGAGTTTTTTAGAAACATAAGAACTTGTTATAAAGGAGCAAGCTGTATGCACGTTGTGTATGTGACAGAGATACCTACCACTTGGCCGCTAATAGAGACCATGGATCGTAGAAGACAGGAAAAGAATCAAATAGAGCTAATAATGCTTATTTGTAAAGCAAACGTATACTCCTCCAAAATTACAAAGATCAAGCGAAATAGACAATTCTCAAGTGAAATAGACAGTTCTGCATTATGCTCTTTCGACAGCTTTTCTGTGATCTAAATAACTGTTAATATCCCCCAGAGCCAGTGTAATTATTTGTAGTCATTTGGATGAAGTTAGACCTTGACGTTGAGGTTCTATAAAATTCTTGAATGACAAACTAAAATCACTTGATAATTCGAACAGAGTTCTTTATATTTGCTTGCATACTGTCAAAAGCATGAGTGGTTATTAAACTATAAAGGTAAAAACTTATTCAGAGTGAAACATCAAATTTTACTTATTTTCTGCTGTAGTGGAAACAAAATTCATATTTCTAAATGCTAAAACAGTATAGGCCACAACCAAAAAGATTGTGAGAAAACATTGAAGAAGGTATATAAAGGAATTACCTGGTCAAACAAGGAAGGGTTTAAGTGAACGCTAAATTCAATATTCAGATCTTTCAATCCACTACTAAAAGCTTTGCTGTCTTCAAGTCTCCACCTCCAAAGATCCCCATCTTCAATGTAATCAAAAAGAGGCCTAACACGCACGAATTCACTGATAACACGACGACTATGATCAACATCAGCAAACCTGGAGAGCTTTTGCTTGAAATAATCATAAGCAATAGTAGCTCCACTTCGATCCATGTCTATGATTCTACTAACATTATCACCAAACGAAGTTTGGAACATCTCCAGCGCCGTTTTGTGGTGATCCAGTACAACCACCCTACACATACATCCAAAAAGAAACCAAATTTATACAACAAAATCACAGAAAAGGGCAATATCAATAACAATAAAGAAAAAAAGATGGGAAAAAAAACAAGTGTGGGAAAGAAAGGAATGTTAGAAACCTGTGAAGTTTGGAGGAGAGTTGGTGCAAAAAACCAGTGGGACCAACGAAATCAAGAAGATAAACATGAGAGAGTTCGTGAAGCGGAAGTTGGTCAAGAGTGATGGGACAGTAGACGGGGTTGGGGAAAAAGAGTGCTGGAATGGAAGCCGCGGAGAAGTACAGATGGGCGGCCAATGCAGCGAATGCACCGTCTGGACATGGATAATGGTACAGCACCGCTGTTTTTTTCACTGTTTTATCATTCAATTTTCGTAAGCGAACACTGCTCAATCTCATTGATGCCGCCATCGTCTTAGTCTTCCACTCTACTGCCTAGCAAAGCCAGTCTCTGCTTCGAGGATGAGAGAAGAGGAACCAGGTCGATGTGCTTTTCCCCAGAGAACAAAGGCGTGTTCCAACTTCATACGTTTGAGTCCCCTCAACTTGCGTGGCGTCGTCGGCATTATTCTTTTCAACATGTTTCTTTCTTTTTCTTTTTTTTTTAATTAAAAGAAAAGTATGAAACTGGATTACACAACAAGTCTAGGAATACAGAGTCCTGACATATCTTCCAAAAGGAGAAGGTGGCACTCAATAGGTGTATTCACAAAAAAGGTGATTCTTAAGTCAAAATATTTTGCATAATTCGTTAACCAGTTTGCGCATCTGTTCCTCTCTCGATAGATGTAGCGATGGATTACAATCCAGTTGTGAGTGAACAGTTCATGAATACTCTGGACCAGGGGATTGAGAGCCATAGAACGGCTCGCCGAGGACGATAGGAGATTGATCACCGCGATCAAGTCCACTTCGAGCTCGATCCGATGATAACCTAGATTCCAAGCAAGTGTGAGCCCGGCATACACGCCCTATAATTCTGCAGTCACCGGTGAGCACGAGCCAAGATACTGGCTAAAACCGTCAAGCCAAGTGCTTGCACTGTCACGTAAGATGCCGCCTACGGTGGGCGAGGAGGAGGACCGTTTGCAAGCTTCATTTGTGTTTAACTTAACCCACCCAGGGGGGAGGATTGCACCATCCAATAAGTTGCTCCTGTTGAGGCCGATGACCAGGGCCCGCTTTACTTTGCCACATGGAAGACTGGTGTATCTGACCTGCATAAGACAAAATAACAAAAATTGGTGAGTTCGGCCAGTGGAATTGGTCATCAAATAGGGGCATGTTCTGCCATATCTATAGGAACCAACAAGCAAGACCGAACAGAATAGACCAATCCTGCCCGAACACTCGTCGATGGTATCGGAGATTGGTGGTGATCCAATCTCAGGCCGGTAGACTGAAGAACCCAGTATTGACTAGTTGAATGGGAAATGAGGTTCACAAGTGGCGGGCTTTGCCGCAGTCCCGCATTATATGCTGTGAGGATTCTTCAAGCCCACAATGATAATAAGCGCCATCCATAGTGAGGTGCCTTCGAACCCGATGCTAATTGGTGAGAAGGTTATCATGAGCTAGGAGCCAGAGAAATGAGTGAATGCGTTAAGGGTCGTTTCATTACCAGGTACCCATAAAGGAGACTTCCTCATGATCCATTAACATGGCATTTGTGGATGCTACGGTGAAGTGCTCCGTATTAGAAATGTCCTAGATTAACTAATCCTGACCTAAATGGGCCTTCGGGGGTTAAATACCAGCAAGGGACTTACATATCAACATCGGGAGATAAGACTACAAAATGTCCCACTTTCAATTACTGTCAATGTCCACAAAGTGATTGACACTAAAGTGACGAAAAGAATCAGGAATAGGCGTTGTTGCATGAGCAAAAAGAGGTTCCACTGAACCAACCCACGGGTCCAGCCAAAATCAAGTTATATTACCATCATCGATTCTCCACTTCAAGCCCTGGAGCACGATATGCTAAGTGACTTTGATACTCTTCCAGACCATGGATCTGCCTATGGTGTCAATATAGTTAGGGAGATTGTGAGCACCAAATTTATACTTCGCAGAAAGAATTTGGACCCAGAACGCGTTAGGCTTGGCAACCAAGGACCATCCTAATTTGGCCAAGAAGGCATCATTGGTTTCTCGAATTTTTCGAATGCTAAGACCCCCCTACCGCTTTAGGTTGGTAGACGAACTCCCAGTTAACTAGATGAACCAGTTTGGTGCCTACGTATGAGCCCCACAACAATTGGTGCATTAATTTCTCCAGTTCATCACAAATGCTTCGGGACAACCGGACCTTTTGCATAGTGTAACTGGGGAGGGCCACAATGACCGATTGAACTAATGTGGTACGTCCCATAAAGGACAGAAGGTTGACTGACCAACCGGAAAGGCGTTTGTGAACTGTGTCCAATATATACTGATAAGTTCGTTTGTTCACATGGTCATGCAATAGTGGAACTCCCAGATAACGGCCAAGGTCCATTGTGCGTTGGAAACCCAGGGCGCTACTTAGGTGGTGAGCAATGGGAGGGCAAATATTTCTGGAGAAATAGCAGCGCGATTTAGCGTGGCTAACACATTGTCCTGAAGCATTATAAAAGGATAGCATATCCCGAATTATATCTACTTGGGGGGACCATCATTGCTTAATTTAATAAGCTTCCACTGGTCTTACATCACGGCTCGAGAAATAGATTACCCGAGGCGTTTCATACACAGGACAAATATGTATGGCGAGATGGGGTCTCCCTGACGAATACCTCTAGATGACCGAAAAGCCTCACTAAGTTCCCCATTCCAACGAACTTGGATGGAACCTGAGGAAATGTACTTCATAATAAGGTTAATCAGGGACTCAGGAAGGCCGACATCAAATAAAGTTTCATGAATGAAATCCCAAGATAGTCAATCATATGCTTTCTCAAGGTCCACTTTTAGAGCCATATCCCTTTCTTACTAGTTTTTTTTATTCATAGAGTGGATGACCTCTTGGGCGATTATAATATTATCTATAATCAATCGCCCCGGGATAAAACTGCATTGGGTCGGAGCGACCAGATCTTTCAGGTAGGGTTTAATCCGGTTAACAATGAGTTTGGTAATGACTTTGTATATCACAAAGCATAATGCGATAGGCCTGAACTGGTTGATAGAGGTGGTAGACAGAATCTTCGGGATGAGAACCATAATGGTACGGTTAAGGTCTGACTCCCAAGTTTCATGCCAAAACATTCTCTAGATGAACGCGGTGAGAGAAGGCCCCACAATATCCCACTAGGATTGATAAAATACGGTAGGGAAGCCATCTATTCCTGAGGCTTTGTTAGGAGTCATATTGAAAAATGCCATTTTGACTTCGTTGGGATGGAGAGGACTAGCCAGCTCAACTAGCGTGTTGGATCCTGTTCCCGAAACTCAACTCTCTTGCTTAAAATCGTGCAACTTGAGCGTGCGTGTAACTTTGGAGGGTTATAAAAAAAATTTCATTCTTAATCCATGTGAACCCTTAAAGACATCATGTATACATTCGCAATCTTATAACATCCCAAAATTCACTTACAAAAGTTCCAAAATGTGCCCATGCTACCCAATCACCATGCTTGAACTTGTTTCCTCTAAGCGTACATCGAATTTGGAAAACTTCAAATCTTAAATTCATTTTGAATTTTTCATGCAAATCATAGCTCTGCGACTCTTGTTTAATTTGGCACAAGAATTACTTCAATCGGAGCTCTATAGCTCATGATAGCATCAAAATACCACAACGTAAAACCCTAATCATGCTTTCTTAGCTGACCTCTTACTTGCTCTAATACAAACTTCCTCAAATCAACTTCAAATGCTACAAAATTTTATGGACAGATAGCTACATGTATTAGAAAACCATTGCCACAAGAATCATCCCATTTGGAGGTCAGATGAGGGAGTCATGCCCTAGAAACTGAACCATGTTCATTCCCCAAAATCAAACTGAACATACTTTGGCACGATTGCCATAACTTTTTCTACAATATCCAAATGCCTTTGTTCTTATGCCATTGGAAAGCTAACATCGAGATCTACAACTCATATTAGAGACCTCAAAGCGAGATTCAGCCTTAAAACTGGTCAAAATCGCAAATTACTGAAGTTGACTCGAGGTTGTCCGTTAAACGGACATGCGTGTCCGTTTAACAGACATGGACTGGCCAAAATGCATTTTTCAGCCGTAGCTGTCCGTTAAACGGACATCCATGTCCGTTTAACGGACATGGCCTAGGCAAGGGGTCCCAAATGACCTGTAGCTGTCCGTTAAACGGACATCTATGTCCGTTTAACGGATACCTAAATGACTCGTAGCTGTCCGTTAAACGAACTTCCTTGTCCGTTTAACGGACATGGCTTACCCAAAGCCCT
>JAOTAZ010000006.1:23649035-23659880 GCA_025629785.1 Erythroxylum oxycarpum
ATTATATAAGATATAATGGGCCGAGACTAATTGGGCCTTTAATGGGATTAGGGTTTCTCTATAAATAGAGAAACTTAGGTCTCATTAGGTTAACGTGATAATAGGTTTTCACGAAACCCTAGCCGCCATCTGAGAGGAAGATCGTGCGGCGTTCGGAAAGTGTTTCAGGACGTGCTAGCACACTATAGCCGCAGCCCGGATCGTGCATGCTTGTGTGGATACCGGTAGAGGGCATTAGCGATTTGCAGTGTCTTAGAATCCGAAAAAGAAACAATCTACTCACGAAATTAAGGTTTTTGGTTGATCCTTCGTATTTTCGATTATACTTGAACTTCTTGTATGGTCTTTTCCGCAGCGTATTGTGAATACTGGGACCGTACGCGATCCAACATTAGCAACCAAACATTGCGAGGCGCATGATTTTTGTGTTTTGTTATCTGTTTCCACCAACGTAGACAATAACCATACACAGGGTTACGGACAAAAAAATGAGAACAAAGCAAAACAGAGACATTTGTTGCCAATGGTTTATAAGCAAGATAAAGGTATCATCGAAGCTTTGATACCAAATGTCATAAACAATACATGGCATGCATCTCATACAAACAACATTTACGTGAGACAAGATACATGCATATATAGCAACAGAAGCACAACCGAAATAAAATACCTTCAGCCATTGCTCCACCGGTGATCCTCTTGCGTCTCTGTGTTTGAATTTTTTAGCCTTTTTCTTTAGCACGATCGATGGTGTACTGCTTGTGCTTAGTGAGGATAGGGACTTAAACAACCTTTAACACCGTTTATAACACCTCTGACAATCACAGAGGAGGTAAGTTGGTAAAGTATGGGCGATAACAAATGCGTGTGTAAGGGTTAATGAATTAAATGGACCACAATATCAATAGTAGGAAGATTAGGTAGATTTTAAAAATCTTACATTTGTATGTATGTACTCATAAAAATTTTTAGAGGTACTTATGTTTCACTTCACAGTTCAATTTCTTTTTTTCGAACCAATCAAATGCAAGGAAATTGTATTTAATAGAAGAGCATATTCGATTAGATATGAATTCACAATTATTCAAATATTAGATAAAATTTCTTTTATATTCATATTTTTATTTTGGTAAGGTTGACAAATATATATACTAAGGTGAAAGCTGCTTCATCTTTTTGAAGTAGAAACGCCTTCGTGTTTTCTGCATCCTATTTACACAATGTAATGGAAGCTTTAATCTAATCACATTATATTGCACCTCTATTTTTCCTTTATTTAGTTTGTACATAAAAATGTAATCGTAATTTTGATTTCTTAGCAATTGCGTCACATTCTTCGTTCAGACCAGCTTATTAATCTATTTATTGATTTGATACCAATTTTTTACACTTTAATGAACCGTTTTAGTTATACTTTCGGGGAAATTTGAGTTGAACCAACCCATCTCATACAATTCCAATTGGCTTTGGTAATATAAAAGCAGATGCAACGACACCGTCCTTCGTGAATAATCTAAATATTAATTTAACTATGCATATTTTGATTTTCCTATCAAATGAAAAATTGACATAAATAAAGTTTATGTTGACATACTTCTAGTTTATATTTTGGTAGATATAGGTATTGAAATTATAAAAAATGCTTATTCTATAAAATTAATTTAGGTTTTTAAGTTAATTGATTAGCAAAATATGCATGTTTGCTAGTATTTTATTATTTTCATATTTTTGGAATAAAAACCATCTTTTAATTTGCAATAATTAATCAATATTAAATTTTAATAATAAAATAAAAATAAAAATAATATTATGTAAATTATTGACCACTTATGAAGTTTATAATTAATGTTGTACCATATAACATTTTATTTCATTTAACATCATTATATCATTAAGCATGAATAAATTCTTTTTTCTTCCAATCATTCTTAGCTCTATGGCATTAACTAGACCTTGAAAAGTTCCCCCTTTTAACTCCTTTCCAAGCAATGGCTTCGCCTCCTTATTGCTCCCTAACTTCCCTATTTTCTTGGCACCTGACCAAAATAATTTAGCTTCTTCCTCTCCACTTAATTAGGCTATAAACCCCCAGATTTCTCTCCCAGTACGCTAGCTCTTAATGCTAAGATGAGTTAGAAGCAAGTGGTAGGGGACCCTACTCCCTTATCTGTTCATTATGATCCTCATTTGGTCAACAAAGGATACATAGTTTTATCTTTAGAAATTATTTGGGAAGGAGCAAACACATGGGCTACTATACTTGTGAGATATTTTCTTAGGAAAAGACCATCTTTCCTTTTGTTCATTCATAAGAAATCAAGCCGTGGAACAATGCAAGTCTAAAAGAAGTCTTGTTGAATGTAAAACAACATTGTCTTATAGTAAAATTAAAATGACTTAGTTTGAATTTTGGAGAATGCTTTTGGTCACTTTCATATCCTAAATCTCTAAGTCCATACACAGACGTAGAGGAAGCAATGTGATGTTTGAAAAACTGAAAAGTGGATGCAGCGTTGTGTGCGGCATCGAGATGCCCATCGATGTTAGTTTTGTCTGATTTTCGGTTATCTACGATTGGGTTTTCTCTATATTGGTTATATTTTTTTGACTGTTTTCTGAGTTACAAACAAAGCCACGGAAACTTCCATTCATGTCTCCTTATACTGCCACTGAATGGAGTCTGTAGTTCTCCCACAAGCACCGCAAGCATGTTCGCAACATCTGGTATAAGTTACAAGCTCTTTTTGGTTATTGAACAATTGCTTATTTCACGTTGTTTTGTTCAATAACCAATCTTGTTTTTACTCTATGTAAAAGCCTTTAAAGTTAGAATCTGACGAGATTTAGAAATTCTTAATGAATAATCTCTTAATATTAGCTCAATCTTTATAATGTGACCCACCTCTTTATTGCATACGTTCGCAATCCATTGACACGTGATAATGCTACGTCAATATAGATAACGATGAGGTTAATGTTAAGTTGGTCGATAGTTTTTGCATGTTATTATTACTTTTTAAAGTTCAGAATATAATTTAAAAAATTGAGGAAATTTTAAATTATTTTTTGTAATTAACACTTAATTTTTCTATCATATCAATTTATTGAACTCACTTCTAGTCCTAATTAATTTTTTATATTAGTCATCCTACTAAGCTTAGTATCACTACCGATTAAATTTTCTTATCATATTAACTCTTTAAACTTAATATATTACTAGGTAATTTTTTCATGTCTTATCAGTTTGCTTCATATAGTATTTTTATAAATAATAATATGTTATTTATTATATAATAAAATAAGGACTTAATTTGCTATTATTTTAAACTAATTAATATATTGCTAATTATTAACAAAATATGATAAATAATATGTTATTAATAAAAAAGAATATGATAATAATTTTTCCAAATTCTTCTATTAATAGTAAAAACTAATCAAGTTAACTAATAATTATTATAAAAATATATATTATAAATAAAAATAAATCATTTATCCTTGTAAGTGTAAATATAAGAATCATTCTTGTATCGTATGTTTTGTTTCTTAGCCGATTTAATTTTCGTTCTCTAATTGTCCATAAAACCAACAGGTATGAAGGATGACATTAATATGAGTGGGACTGACTGGGATAGTAATTGTCGTCAGGGTGCAGAAACAGGGCAATGGAATAAATGAATCTAGGATGAAATGAACTTAAGTAGGCCAAAAGTGAACGTCTGATGCTAATGTCTGGCATAACTTGCTTTTGGGTAACCAAATTTCCGGCATATGTTTTAATGCTAGGCACATTAACTGATGTTTGTTCAGAAAGAGAGAGGAGAAAAGGCAGAGGATGATGATCTCACAGTTGGGATGATGTTGGAGAATCAAAATCATGGCTATCGATATTCGTCAGATAGTCACAAGAAAACAAAAAAGACCCACCATTAATAATCCCCTCCCTTTCCTTTCCTTTCCTTTCCATGTGTATAAATATAATATACATCCCACCCAGAAACTGAATATCAACTACCCAACAAATATCCATCCGCCTCAAATTCACTTTTTTTGACTTCCTGAACAACTTTGTGGCTATCAAAATTTCTTCTTACAATTAAAGGAATATTATAAACCATCATCCATTCGGCAGCATGCATGTACTTGCTTCCGAAAGAAATCGTATCCCATTTGGCTATGCCCATCCCATCTCCGCCACACATTTTATGTCGCTGTTTTCCTAAGTAATATAAATTTTAGTAACAATCCAATCCCTGACAATGTATTATTAGAACACTCGCTTGTTAATAAAAGAACACTCGCTTGTTTATAATCGAAACATACATTTATATACCAAAATGTATAAGGCCGAATTATTATACATGTTGATTAATTACTTATTCTAAAACCCAAGCTTCCTTTTTCTTCAAGTAATGTTGATGATATTTTCAACCAAAAAATCCAGAGCCTCATCAATCTCATGTGTAACGTCAACTTAAAAATATCGTGGATAGTGGGAAATAATTGTAAAACCAAAGTCAAGACGATAGAGTCCCAAACAAATTGAAGTGGGGTCTTCTTATCGTTCATATGTTGGGGAACAATAATTTTGGGAGGTTTTTGTCTAGGAGTAACGAGACGAAATATATGCGTATGGAATGATAATTTATGTTTAATATTAACAGAGATAATATTTTCATTCATTTATTTTCAGTAATACTTCATATCTATGGATTACTAGAAGAATAAGATTTATTGTTAGCTATACTCTATTCCTATTTTTTACTATATTTATTTCTATTCTTACTCCCATCATCTTCGAGCAACCCTTAAACTTACTTTTAAGAAATACAAAAAATGTGGGGAATTTAAACATTTTAAACATCTATCTTTTTACTTCCTTTCTTTTTTAACTTTTACATTTAAAACATCATATTCTTTTTTTTTTTTTTTTTTGGAGATAGTAGCACGGCACGAGAAGACGCCGTGTGTCGGGGCTCGCATCCATTCTCAGCCACAAGATTCCACGGAGCACCTTCTCGAATTTTCCATGGAAAATCAAATTTTATAACGTAATCTGTATTGGTCTGACGTGGCATGCTATGTGTTTTTTCTTTTTTTGAAGTCAAAGTAACACAAACACAAACCCTCCTCTGTTTATACTTATATCAATTCCTGCTTTTCTTCTTCTTCTTCTTCGTTAGTCATTTTAGGAACAGAAGAATCTTCTCTTTCTCACTTCCACTTAGCTCTACTCTTCATCAGAGAAGAATCTGTTAAATGTTTCTAGAGTAACAAGATAGGCAAGCACGGGGGGAAGCAATCTGTAGCTTTGCTTCTTCTTTCACTTAGAATCACATACTTTCTGGTGAGTTTCTAATTAATCTGCTATATCATATAAATAAATTTAAACAAATAAGGATTAGAAATAATAGTGCTGTTCTTCCTGTGTAAGAGAAAATCGAGTTCAACAAAGATTTGTTTTGTTTTTGACTTTTCAGAGTGAAAAAGAGGCAGTTTCAGTTTGGCTGCATTGCTTGAAGGATTTGTATCTTGGCCTTCAATGTCTACACAGGTAGTTTCTCGTATTTCTCAGTAATGATAGTGAATTATTTGGTTTTTACCAAAAAGGAAAGTTTCGTTATTGTGTTACTGGTTTATTCATTTTATACCATTCGTGTTTCGAAAATGTTCTTATATAGCTGTGGTTTGCTATGTATTCGTAGTTTCTATTCTGAAACCAGATTTGTATGACCATCTTTACTTTAAATCAGACTTAGTAGATATTTATTATTTCAGGTTGAAAGTTGTTATATGACTAACCAACATACGTAAAAAAAATAAATAAAGAAGACAGTGGGCAAGGAGGAGACAGATTTTGGTGATCTCCTTCTAATCTACTGAAGCCTATACTTAATTCGTTCTTCTATTTTGTTTTCATCCTATATCTGAGTAGAGAGCAACTGTAGTTCTTGTGGTTATCAATTGAGTTTATGGGGATTGGTATGTTGTTACGCATACGCTTGTATCTTTTTGCATTAGAAATTGAATCTCTGTTTTAGCGCAATTTATGTTTTTGAAAAGAATAGCTAAGAAGTCTTTTACTTTCATGAATTAATGCTGCTTGGTTAAGAGTTAAATTTTAATTCGTAGACAATTCTCCAGTGTTAGTGTGAATACAGGCTCATTTTCTAAATTGTGAGTATAGGGGCAATCTGGAGAGACAAAGCCAAACACCTCTGCCGAAGCAGAGAATTCCTCTCAGGATGACAATGAACAAGCCGAGTCTTTTGGCCAGATGCAGGAGTTTTACGCATTTGGTGATCATGTGCCCAAGGTTTCGAAATTTGTAAATCTTGACAACTTTCACATGTGCCATTGTTGAGCTGTTCTGAGTCTTACCTCTTTTCTCTATTTTGAAAGGTGAGAAAACCTTATACTATGACAAAGCAAAGGGAAAAATGGACAGAAGAAGAGCATCAGAAATTCCTTGAAGCTCTAAAGCTCTATGGTCGTGGCTGGCGTAAAATACAAGGTAAGTTTAAATTTCATATCGTTGCTACCAGAGTGCTTCTCAGATGATACTATGGTTTGTTGAAATTGCTATTCTCTTCATGCAGAACATGTAAGCACCAAAACTGCTGTCCAAATTAGAAGCCATGCTCAAAAGTTCTTTTCGAAGGTTTATTACTTGATTCAAGATACCAATTCCCTATAACATAAGCATGATCTTATATCTATTCCGAAGAAGGAAAAACCTCCTTTTTTTCTGGGGTGTGTGTGGTTATTTAGAGTCCTGAGTATCTCTCTCTGATTCCAGGTTGTTAGGGAGTCTAGTGATGTTACTGGGAACTGTGTCAAACCAATTGAGATTCCTCCTCCTCGTCCAAAGAGGAAACCCATGCATCCTTATCCGCGTAAATCAGTTGATGTTGTGAAGGAAAATTTAATTTCAAGTCAATTGGAGAGATTTGCATCTCCCAATTTGAAGGTCTCTGAAATGGATAACCAATCTCCTACATCAGTTTTATCAGCAGTTGCTTTAGACTGTTCGGAAACTGCTGTATCAGAACAACAGATTCGATGTTCTTCACCTACTTCATGCACAACTGACATGCTTTCTAATGGTTTGTCACCTATTGAGAAAGATCGAATGGAAACTTCAAACTCTCCTGTTGAGCAAGACAAAAGATCTTACTCATTAGCTCAATCATCTTCTGGTTCATTCCTGCAGAAATTATCCCATAATGTAAGATGAACTTTCATGTTGAGGTCCAACTTGATTACCTATGTTTGTTGTAATTGTAGATTTGCTTCAATGCTAATGTTTTGATTCTGATATTTCTAATGTAAATGTCCAGAAGTATGAGTTTGGTTCAAAAGTGGATGTACATACTGAAAGAGATTCGACTACAGAACCTACTTTTGCAAGTATTAAGCTTTTTGGAAAGACGGTTGTGGTAATGAATTCCCACAAATCATTAGTTCCTAGTCCGGACAGTGTTTTCCAGTTGACATGTATGAGCAGTAGAGAGAATTTTGATAACAATTTGAAGAATTTTCGGCCATCTGCAAGGGAAGCATTAGACATGGAGTTATCGCTTGGAACTGCTAATATCAGTTCCACATTTTTGTTGGATGCTCCAGTTTTCCAATCTGCAGAATCACTTCACGAGACTAAAAACACCTTAGAGAAGATATCGTCCCTACCATCCATGGTATTTGGTGGTGGTCTGTCATTTGTAAACCGCACACCAGCAGATCAAAACTTCATAGTTGCGCATGTTTCTGTGGAAGAATGGTCTAAAGAGAAAGAAGTTCCTAATGAAAGATCATGCACAGGTTCAAGTATTGGGTCAGTTAGTGGAGTCGATAACAGGGAGAAAAACTTGGAAGCCTTGGAGTCTCAATATCAACGTCCTGTTTCCGTGGAAAGAGCTGCTATGATGATTAATGCAAAGGGGTTTGTACCATACAAAAGATGTTTGGCAGAAAGAGACTTGAAATATGAAGTTGCGACGTCAGAAGAGCAGGAGCGGCAAAGAGCTCGAGTATGTTCCTAGTATCTCTACCTTAAAAGTGCATTTGTTAACGGGGGGTGCAGTTGTTGAACCGTCTTCACAGCAACCTCTGCTACATGTGTCCGGTAAATAGATTTAGATACCAATTCTTTTGATCAGAATCTTTTCAGGGGACAGATCAAGATGCAGCATATATTGGCTCATAGTAGTTGGTTCTGAATACCGGGTATAAGTAATCTAATTGTTTTCTGGAGCAAATGATCGAGAATGTTTCATATTGAAACCTTCTAAACTTCTAGTCCCCGAGTGTTCTCTTGTATGCGACTGTTATGCTTCTTTCGCAGCAATCTAAAGTTTCATGATTAGCTAATTCTGTGCATTTCGTTGTCACCCAAAACTAGTGACATCTTTTATAAACACGAGTTTCATTTTCAGATAACCGTCCAGTTGTTACTTCTCATTAGTTGTAAATTTTTGCCTGGTTATTGTTCAGTTATTTCATAAAACAATGTTAATCGTTACACTATTATTGTTTAGTTTTAATATAATAATAATTATGAATAAATTATGGATGACATATAAATGCAATATAAATTTCAATCATATCATAATCTTATTTACAATATATGTTTATCACATTATTTATCTTATATATTAGTTAATGGAATAAATATTTATACGATAAAGAATGTCTTTACATAGTTGTCACAAAATTTATAATCAACTGATTAATTATACCGTATAAATTAATAAACTCTTGTTTGTCCTAAGCTAATCGTTTAATATATATACTATATCACTATATGAAGTAAATTTAAATACCTATAAATCTAATGTGATTTATCAAATCAAGACCCATCACAATCGTAACTCGGCTTATATGAACATATCACCAAATAATTTTTTGTTTCAACCTTTTTTCTTCTCTTTACCATAAGGTACACACTTAACTTATATACACCTAGGTTAAATAAAGGCTTAATTGTATGTAAACGCTCACACAAATATAACTAATAGATTAATGACACCTAACCAACTTGGTTTAATTCTGCCTCCTTTAAACCACGTCTTCAAGCTTCATCATGTCAAGCACCCTCTTAAGCTTCAAAAACACATACCTTCAATGAATTTGTAAAGATATTTGCAACTTGCTCTTTAGATGAGCAGAACTCGACCACAATTTTATTGTCTTTCACCGGGTCTCGACTGTAGTGACACTTGATGTCAATATGCTTGATGCGACTATGGAACATAGGATTCCTTGTCATTGCAATTCCCAACTTTTTGTCACAAAAAACCTTTGTAGACTTGATTTGTTGATGTTTCAACTCACTAAGTATTCTTTGCAACCAAATTACTTGAGTAGCATAACGTGCTATGACAATATACTCAGCTTCTGCGATAGAGAGAGCAACCCCCTATTGCTTTTTAGACGACCACGAAAACACCCCAGTGCCAATATGCAAAACAAGACTAGAAGTACTCTTCCTCATCTTAACATTACTTGCCCAATCACTGTTTGTATATCTAACAAGCTTTACATCATTACTACAATAATAGAAAATACCACCACTAAGTATACCTTTAATGTATCTCAAGATAAGCTTAGTTGACTACAAGTGAGATTGACAAGGACTCTTCATAAATTTGCTAATTTTCCTAACACCATACATGATATCTAGCCTCGTAGTAGTTAAGTAATGCAAACTCCGAATTATTTTCTTGTAATTAGTTGCAACAACTAATTTATCGTTGCCATCTTTTACAAGCTTCAATTTGTCTTCAGCAGGAGTCAGAATAGGGTTGTATGACTCCATTGTAAATTTCTTCAAAATATCACATGCATACTTTTTCTAGGAAATAAAAATCCTTGCATATGTTTGATTCACCTAAATACCAAGGAAGTAAGACATCAAACTCATATCAGTCATTTCAAATTAAGAAATCATAACCTCCCTGAAACTCACTAACAATTTTGGATTATTGCCCGTGAAAATCAAATCATCCATATACAAGCATACAATGATAAGATCACAAAGCGGATTATATTTGATATATAAAGTATGCTCATAAGGACACCTCTGAAAGTTATGATTAAAAAAAAAGAATCAATGCGAGTATATCGTGCCCTAGGCGCTTGTTTTTATCCATACAAGGTCTTATTCAACATATAAACCTCGTCTTCTTCCCCCCTTCTTAATATAACCTAGAGGTTGTTCAACATACACTTCTTCCTCAAGAGCACCATTAAAAAATGCAGACTTTAAATCCATTTGGATTATTTTCCAACTATTTGGGGCGACAAGTGAAATTAATATTATCACAGTATCAAGATCAGTAACAAGAGCAAACACCTCAAATTAATCAATACTTGACTTTTGCTTGTAACCTTTAGCTACCAAGTGAGCTCTGAAGCGATCCACCTCTCCATTGGGTTTGTACTTAGTCTTGTACACTAATTTAACACCAATTGATTTCTTTTCCTTGGGCAGTGTAGTGAGCGCCTAAGTACTATTATGTTCAATAGCATGATTCTCATCATCCATAGCTTTCACCCAATAATCATCATGAGCAGCATCCTCAAATGATAAAGGATCACAATTGGCAAACAAGGCATAGTGAATGGTATCATCACTATCATAAAAAGAATCATAAACAGTGCCTGTAGGAAAATCCCGGTGCAAGTATCACATACTCGCGGTGCGGAAAACAAAACTTTTTTATCCCGGGACCTTCCCGAAACCCAGGATCGTTGTGTCTATATAACTAAGTCAAACCAGAACGACCAACGTAGCCCGTCTCTAACGGTATCCACGCAGAGGTCGGAGAACCTAACCGGGACAAA
>JAOTAZ010000006.1:23716237-23730851 GCA_025629785.1 Erythroxylum oxycarpum
GCGATGCCATGTGGATTATTAGTAGTATTGTTCTGGTGGTGCACCTTTATCGTGGGATATTCGTCGGAGTGACCTTCGGGTTTCCCGATGTGTACCCTACGGTGAGGGGGCGCTACATGTAGCCTGCAACAACTTTATAGGATGGAATGGTAGTACGATTTCGGTTATGCAAATATTGTGATGCATTTGGCATTTCTCTCTCTCATCTACTCTTCTGTTTCTCTTCTCGTCCCCATTGGTACTATTTCATCACTTTCCCTAAAGGTTGTATTCGCTGAGAATTAATACAATCCTCTTTTTTGCCTATTCCCTGTTACTCTATTTGTTTAAGCTTGGTAAATGTAACACTCATGTCTTAGGAAGGGGTTGATCATGTGGATGCTTTTATGGGCCTCCATTATCAAAGAATGGGCCAGTAGATTCTGTTGTCGTGCTATTTAGTTATATGTTTGCTAGTTGCCTAATTAGACTTTATTGTGTTTCCTTTTCTTGTTTGATTATGTTCTTTCAATTAGTATAGATCCTATTATTTAGGATCTATTTCATTAGTTGTGGACCTATGTAAAAAAGTTCTTACGGCAAAATAAAGCTCAGTTTTTTACTCTCAAATTTATTAGTTTTTGTGGGACTGCCCCAAATCTTCCACTAAGGTTCATAACGTAGCAATATTTTTTCAGAATCTAATAATGGACATCAGAGATATTTTGTCAGAATTCATTAGAAATATAACAGCTTAACCTCAGTTCCGTAAAATCTCACTCTGGTCTCTATGCCAAGCTTCTATAATAAGAAAAAGGGCCCATCCAAGCAGATGGTAGTCACAATCTAATATTAACTTGGTCCATTACGAATAAATCACTGGTACTCAGAATCGCTTTATAGGGTGCTGTGGTGTCTGTTTCATTAATGGTGTATTGGGATTTCATGGTTGATAGTATTTCCTCCCCTATTTCGTTTACATCTCAAGTCAAAAACGTATTTAGAACAAGCAAGCATTTATAGAATTCACAATTTATGCAATGCCAAATTGCCAATGATCGAGGAAGACATTTGGAATATTTTTCTCTCGATACGTTCACAAGCCAAAAACTATGACATACTTGGGACAAAATTTAGTTAAAGAGACGACAGGAAGGCGACGACTCAAAGCTCACTGCCATGGAAAACATGTATATTCGACTTCTTTTCCTAGTTCCTTAATTCCCACTTTCACTAAAGTTTTCCCGAACCGGTCTGCTTCTCTATTCTTCTTCCCATTCTCTCTCCACTTTCGTTAACAGCATTCGATGCAAAAATCTTTCCATTTCTCAAACTCTTTCCTTTACTTACTTCTTTTACAACTATAAAACAACTTTCGTTCTACAGTTCTTACAACTTTTCCCTCAAGTTTCTTTCTTTTAGATCGGTTAGTGAGATTAGATGTTAATGAACAAACCGAGAATAGTCATAGTTGCTTAATTTTTCACATGATATGAAGATGATCAAGTACATAACAGAGAAATAGAGGAGTTTCAGTTGTTGTGCCAGCAGAAGCATATAAAACAAACACTTTACAACTCTTCGAAGATAATGACAAGTTCCAATAGTTCCGTGACGAGATAAGATAATAGCTTCCTAAATAACATGAAACTAAAAACACTAGAACAGTAAAAATAATGGGCTTAAGTTTAATCTGTATATAACACAACCAAATTAACCAACTTAAAGTAAGAAACCTAATTCTACTTGCTGACAAGGAGAAGGTAAGCTTTGCGTGAGTCTCGTCCAAAGCTTTCATTGTCTTCACTTCTTCCTCACAAATTATCTCATCCACCATTTATATAGTTTCCCACTCCTCTTGATCATCTTCGTACAAGTACTTGACTTTCTTCAGTTCTTCCTCGTACAAGTAATTGGCTTTCTTCAGTTCTTCCATTACTCCTGTGACAAGACCGTTCTTTTCTTCTTCCCATTTATTCTTATATTCCTTGAGCAAATCTGTCATTCTTTTCATCTCCTCTCCCAATTCTGCAACAAGGGCTTTCCTTTCTCTTTCCCATTTTTTCTTATCTTGCTTGTGCAGGTCTTTAAACTTTAAACTTTTGCGGACTTCTGCATCGAGCCTGCATCTCTCTTTTTCCCACATCATCTGATCTTTAGCGTGCAAGTCTTTTACTTTCATCAACTCTTCAACAAGACTGCTATGTTCCTCATTCAATTTCTTCTGGTTTTGCTCCCATATTTTCTGATCTTCTTTGTATGAACATTTCACTCTCTTCAACTTGTTTTCTGCCTGGTACAACAATCTTTCTTGCATAATCAATTCTTTAAGCGATATATTTTGTACTTTCTCATGCAAGTCCATCACTTTCTCTAACTTTTGATGTGAATCTTCAGGGCACGAATCTTTCAGTTGTTCTAGTTTTTCTCTCAACTCTACGGATACTTCCTCAAACTTTCCTTTCAATTCTTCTCCATATATCTCAATTTCTTTCATACCCTCCTCAAATTCCCTCTCGATTCTAACGATTTTCCTTTCTGTTCTGGTAGTGTTCCCGTAGAAGTTTAAGTGCTCAAGTATGATTTCTGTAAGTTCTGCACAAAGCTGCATATCCACCAAAGCAGAAACAAGAAACGTCAACTACGAATAGAACTTTTGTATTACAAGGATAGCAATAGAGTATAGCTCATGAGATTGTATATTTACTACACTATTGTTCTATTGTTTGAGAGATTAAATTCGTATCATTCTTTGTTTTTAACAGGCAAAAGATTGAAAAAAAAAAAAGACCTGAAAGATATACATGCATAGGTATATACTTTTGACCTACCCTCATCACAACAATTACGCATATGACAAACAACATAAAGAGCACTCCAAAAGCCAAGAACCGCATCGCCTCTGACAAGAAAGAATCGATCGGTGAAATTTTAGTGTTGAAGACCATCATATGTCTATATAGAATCCAATATATTTGTCACTGATGGCTCTCTCCCTTCTTTCTCTTCTGCCTTATATACGTTTGAGAGTCCTGCTCAAAGTGGAAGATGGTTACGATTATGAATGATATTGTTTGATAATGATTAGCATTAGCAATGATATTATATTGTTTGAGATAAGTAGTCTTTTAAGATTTGTACATTAAAGATAAGAGTTCTGATTTGATTATGATGATATACCTTCAGTCCTATTATAATACTATAGTTCAATTAGCGCGGGAAAGTCGACTCTTTGCTTATTAATTATTAATTTTATTCTATCATCTTAGGTGACGATGGATGTGTTAGACATTTTTGTCCTCAGAAGCAATTTTGACAATGTCTCATAAAGTTGGACTAACATTAATTGCAATTTTAGTTTTAAATAAATTACCGGTTAAGTTACGTCATTTGATCCAGATAAAGATATTAAAGTGGCTCAATAAATGATCTAAATCAATGGATCGAAGTCTAGGTAGAAAATAGATCCCAATTAGTGTGGACCGGGTCCATATCGACCTTGTGATGGGGAAGCCCGATATAAAAGCTATATAAAGGTAAGGTCTCCTGCAGTTACTTAAGACAACCTTCACGAGCATTAGGTTCTCTGACCCGTTAAGAGAGCTCCGGAACTGAGGAAACTATAGAAAGGCCTTGCCTGTGAGTCGGTCAGCATTTTCCGCTAAAGGACTCGAGAGATTTGGAGGCGATTGGAGCTCGGAATCGGCATCGGAATCAGAGATGGAACTGAATCTAGGTATTCCGCATTACCTTCATTTTTAATCCTTTCACGGGACCCTGGGGTACGTAATAAGGTCTCCTCTACGTACTAACATGTGGTATTAGAGCGGTTACGTGATCGGATTGCCAGAAACGAAGGTTTTTGGTTTTTCATCTCATTTGGTTTTCCGTTGATTTTGATTCGTTTTTCAGCTTTTTTGCGTGATTGATTGCGTAAAAGTTGTTTACATAAGGTTAGTTACAAAAAACGGGTTGAATGGAGCGAAAGAGGGCCCCCGGGACGCCGAAAATTGTCACCGACGTTGGAGGTGAGGAAGATCGTCGGGCAAATGTGGTGGCGCTATAGTAGCGACCAGGAGCCGTGTGCTGTTGACGCACGCGCCAATCGCACAACAACATGCGGCTCCAGCTGCAGGGCGACGGGTGCACGTGCGACCCGCGTGGAATGGCAGGCGCGTGCCGTGCACTCGCCCATTCGGTTCGTCCATGCGGCCGTCCACGTGGCCCCATGGATCCGTGCCACATGGAGTGAGATGACCTGCTATCCCATCTAACAACATAGTCTGTCAGGTGTACTGGACTATGTTATTAAACATATTACAGATCCATTTACCTTTACAGAAGCTGTTTCTGGACTTAATGCGGATGTGTGGTGGGATGCGATGAATGACAAAATGCAAGCCATGAAGCATAGTAAGGTCATGGGAGCTAGTTGATTTGCATCAGGAACTGCAAACTTGTCAGTTATAAATAAAGTTCAGACCTAAAGGATTTCAGGATAAAGGTCAATGGTTGTGGACTTGTTCCATTGCATAAGGGCTCGCTCAGGGAAAAAGATGACTTTGTATTACCTTTTCTCTTGTACCCTCGTAGGATACATTTTAAGTGATAAAAGCAATTGCATTTACTGTTTGGTCAATATCTGGTTAATTCAGTTATAGACTTTTGGAATGCAGTCTAGTGAGTATTGAGATACTTGAAGGAATTAAGGATTATATGTTGACATATAGTAAAGTCAACAGATTGAACCTCATAGGGAATTCAGGTTTAAAGTAGGCTATGTGTTCGGATGATCGAAAGTTCACTTAAGGTTATAGTTTAAGTTTGCAGATGGTACATAGTTGAAGAAGTGTGTTAAAGAGACACGGGTAACTTCCTCGACTAGACATGCAGAGTGCATGCTAAGGGGCTGCTTCGCAAACGATTTAGCTTAGAAATTTAATTTCTGAGTGGTCTGTGGTCCATTCAGAGGCTAAACCCATTTATTTTCACTATAGTATTCTTGACAACGAAGAATATCACAGGTTCATAGCAGTTAACGATCAATTAGTTGGTCATAAGGATGTTGACACGAAAAAATGACATAAAGGGGAGCATTTAAAGGACTGAGGAATTGTGAGTTGATCCTATAACTAAAGGGCTTCACTCACTTGTGTTTGTAACATATGTATACAGTATGGGTGTTTTGATGTTGTTATACACTGCCAATTAAGGGATCGTTATGTTTGCTCCATGTACATTTGTACAATTTTGAAGTATTATGATAGTATGGTGGTTACTGATAAAGATGATCATCATTTAGCCTCAGTATTAAGTGTCATCATACATTGTCATAGTACGTATGAAAGTCTTAAGATTTGTGTCAATCTTAAGCATTTGAAGGTCACTGGGCATATATACAGATTGACCTTACGCCTATGTCATTTAGACGCATACAATTTAATATAGCTAGCTATAAAGTTTGACATGACATAAGGGGATATAAGTTTTAATCCCATAAAGGTTTTCTCTAATGCAGTTCAACATTCAGTTAGAGAATATAAAGTTTTTTCTGATGTTGTTTAGCGTTCAGTGAGAGAAAACAAAATTTCTCGTTTGCTGTTTAGCACATGCAGTTTAGCATAAAGCTAGAGAAATCGAGAGATCTACAAACGAAGATGATACAATTTAGATCATAAATGTATCATTGTAGTTTGCCACACTCAATTTTCCCATTAATATTAGTGGGGTATTAGGTATTCGTGATTGTATTAGATTTGTGTCAAATAGTACACATGTATTTGATGCTTTTCAGTACCGAAAGCCTTGCAGAACAGAATGATGGACTTTTGTATCTTTGGATCAAATGTTTTGTTTTTAAAACTTAGTCAACTATACAGTAGTGTGACTTAACCAAGTTTTAAAGTTAGTTTTAAACTAGAGTCTACTGTAATTAATGATAGTTCAAAGGGGAGATTGTAAGACATTTTTACCCCTAAGGGCAATTTTGTCAATGTCTCATAAGGTTGGACTAACATTAATTGCAATTTTAGTATTAAATAAACTACCGGTTAAGCTATGCCATTTGATCCAGATAAAGATAATTAAGTGGTTCAATAAATGATCTAAATCAATGGGTCAAAGTTCGGGTGAAAAATGGGTCCCAATTAATGTAGACCGAGTTCATATCGACTTTGTGATGAGGAAGCCCGATATGGAAGCTATATAAAGGTAAGGTCTTCTACAGTTACTCAAAAAAAGGATTCTCGAACATAAGATTCCTGACCCGTTAAGTAAGTTCAGGATTTGAGCAAACTGTAGAAAGGCCTTGCCCGTGAGCCGATGAGCACTTTCCACTAAAGGATCCGGGAGATTTGGAAACGTTTGAAACTCGGAATCGGCATCGGAATCTGAGATGGAACTGAATCTAGGTATTCCGCATTACCTTCGTTTTTAATCCTTTCACGAGACCCTGAGGTACGTAATAAGGTCCCCTCTACGTACTAACAAAAACTAGATGGAAAATAGTTGGCATTTTGTACTAACTGGTATTCTACAAATCCTATTGGACATGTATATAGTTAACGACTAACATAGTCATATGTTACCAAGGGCAGCCTGCAATATTGAAGCAACCAACTAGAACATATCACCAAACTATCTGTAGAACAGAAACCTAAAATCTTATAATGGACAAAACCAGTATAGAGAGTGAAGTGTTGACTAATTCTAAGACACCGAGCCCTCAAGAGTCATAAGACTTCAAACTAAAACAAAGTGTTTAGGTAGGTCCTCTTCAACATAGAGAAACCTTCGGTCAGAGCATAATTGAACCGAACTAATTGATGTTTCTGGTTACCAACTGACACACCAATCAACCTGGTGCATTTTAAAGGAAAAAACAACAACATCAATCTATGCCCATGCGATCGATGAAACAATATTAAAAAGAACAGAAACCTGTGTCAGCTGAAACTCCCCTACTTCATCACACAAAAAAAGCAATCTAAACGTCCAGGTACTCACCAGAGCATAAAAATGACTACTTCAAACCGTTAACCAGAAGCTAGGGAGAGAGAGAGAGAGAGAGAGAACATCAGACTTTGAAGAGTCTAAGTCTGCTGTACATGTCCAAAAATACATCCTAACCGATAGAAACGATACATGAACTATGGCCTTTTCTGCGCAATTATTCTACAATTGTCATGTTATGCTTGCCAATCCTTTTTACGTGGGTAGGACTTCCCTTCATTTCGCAATTCACATCATGTATCAGTATCAGATGTCACTTCATTGCTCTTAAAGACGATTTCAACTTTAGCACTTGAAGCCAAATGACCCGAAAACTTTAGCAGTCTTTGCTGTCTCGTCAATTATTTGCTTACTTTGTGATTTTGTGAACACTCTGGTTGATAATCGTTGGTTGTGTTCTATTATTATACCTTCGTTCATCTTCATTAATTCAATTTCAATTTTTAAAAAATAATAAAATAGCATTATCCTGGGATTGGTTTGGTGGTGGTCCAAGAACTAAAGACGTGCGAGAAAAGCATGTCTGTCCCATTAATTTTCTCTCATCTGATCAACTAACTTTCAGGACTCTTTTAACTTTGATAGGTAAAATTAGACCTTGTGTGGTCATATCTTTGCCTTCTTAAGTAAATCAGAATATTGTTTTTATAGCTTATCATGGACAGCCAAAAGAAAAGTCGGTTAGATGCTCAACTTGCAAAAAGTAAAATTTCATACTTCAAACCATCTTTTCTGCTATGTTAATATTTTGATCTTCTGTTTCTATTAACCCAAGTTAGTATCATCAGTTTATACTTCTTTCAGCTTGGCTTTCGGGGATAGCAGTATATATTCCCAATACTCCATATATCATTCAAACTTATTTATATTCAACCTTTTTACACTGGCAAGTTATTCTACTTTTCTACATTTCACATTTCAAATACATATTCAAAGTCTGGGGACCTTGTAAACTGTATATTACAGTGTGAAAGAGAATGGTGTATACATATTTAAGGATTCTCGTTTGAACAGCAACATTTGTCAAGCAGACCATTTCAATCACACGACTGTGTGTTTTATGGTCGTTATCTCATTAACATTTCATGCTTAAATATAACTATTCAAAATTAGAAAATATACCAAAGTTATCATCAATCATCTCTCGTAATGAATTAGATCAATTACTCATAATTAAATCCTAAACTATTCGTTAATAAAAGTAATATTTTACAATCTACTAAAACAAAGAATTTGTCTATTTATAAATGACACTATTCATCTAAAGTAGAGTACACACTTTTATCTCATCCTGTGTTCCAACCAACCATTCTCATCGTTACACTTCACACTTATATACATCCATTACCTTTTGAGGATCTCAAATCACATAAACAACACAATTCAATTATTCAATACATCCAACTAAAAATTTATCCCCAATATAATTTCTAAATAGTTGTCCCAATTCATAAAGGTACGTGCATGTTTAATTTTATAGATCCAAATCACACTCAATTCACATAAATTCAATCCTTGAAGACTTTTATTTTGACAAAAGCCTAATTCTACCGAACCCCAATAAGATATTCCACCAATATACCTGAAATTGCAACATTATATATAAAAGTTACAAACTACCACCCAAATAAATATCAAATATGCATAAATTGTTAAATTTTAAATATGAGCAGAGTGTAGAGTCTACTATCAAGAATTAGGCTTAGGTCAACTATTGTCCAAATAATTAGAACTAGTTGTTTGGATAGTTGACCCTTACCACTTATAAACTTTTTAACATTTTCATGTCTAGGCAATATGGGACACTCTAATACTCCCCCTCAAGTGCAACTGGGACTGGACATTCAGTTGTCACTTGAAATATACGCAGTGGTAACCGGACCGGGCCGCTAGGACTGGACATCCAGACGGACAACCGGGAAATTAATAATTCAGACCAAACCTGTTCTGATACCATGTTAAATTTTAAATATGAGCAGAGTGTAGAGTTTACTATCAAGAATTAGGCTTGGGTCAACTATTGTCCAAATAACTAGAACTAGTTGTTTGGATAGTTGATCCTTACTACTTATAAACCTTTTAATATTTTCATGTCTAGGCAATATGAGACACTCTAACATAAACAATCAAACAATTAACTAGAAAGTTCTAATTGACATATAGTACTAACCTTTGTTTAAAAAAAACCTTTAATCTCCTTTTGAAGCAAATATATGCTAAGCACTCCTCGTAATGCTTAAAAGTTAAAAAATCCCTTTAAAATGTTGTGTCTCCCTTAAAAGTAATCCCTCTCATTGCCTTGTGTCCCTCATTTACATTTTTTAAAGTTTTCTCTTTCAATTTTTTAATGATTTAAGTGCTTTTAAAAATTCATTTTCTAAATATTCAATTAGTTTATTATTTTTTTTGGTTAGCCAGACTTCACTCTATGCAAAATCATGTTATTATAGACTAGCCAATAGTAAAGATTTGGCTAGCTAATATCAACTTTAGATACCCTCTAAAAGTTGTTAAAGGTTCTCTTTGTTTTTTTGTAAACTCTTGAATCATTTCAATATGATATTCCTATCAAAAGTTATAATCAAAATATCAAACAATGTTTAATGACAACAACAAAATGAACTCAAACCCGTCTTTTATCAAATTATCCTATTTAAGTTTGACAATAACTACTAATGTTTTCTTACAAAATGTAGATATTCATGTTAAATTTTTATTACTTCTTAAATAACCTTCACTCAATTATTTCATTAAAAGTTATGCTTAAAACACCAAATATTATTCAATTTTAACAACATATTAGACTAATATGGCTTTTATTGCACTCTCCTATTTGGGTTCAATTTAATCACATCTTACAATATCCTAACAATTATATAAACTCAATAATCTAATAAATCCCATGAAACACAACATTTCAATCATAAACTAAAATAAATTATAAAAAATTAAGAAACATACAAACAAACAAAAAAATTCAGGGTCTTGCACAATGCAACTTATATCACACATTTAAACAAAATGGAATCATTCCCTAATTGTGACTTTATGAACGTTGTGAATGTAATAAGCTTTATTGTTAAGTCAAATTCATATTGATCTAACACTAGAGGTAAGATAGTTTTTTGAAAAGAGGATGTCAAAGTCGAAAAATGATGAAGTCGCCCATTATTGGTGGCTACTTATGTATGAGAAAAGGAGTGAAGTTTGCTAGAGATACCTTATCTATATGTTTACGATACTTTGCTTACAAACTACTTTTTTTTTTCTATGAAGGAATCTTTAATGTATATGTTGGTATGAAGTAATTAATCCTAAGAATAAGATATATTAAGGAGTTCTAACGTTGCAATAGTATGGTTTACAAATTGTTAGTTTGTACCCTTATAATTGATTAGTTGATTATAGTTTATATATGATATTATCTCTTTACTCAATAAAACATTCTTTATTTTCATGTAAATTAGTATATTTAATAGTTAATAATACTAAATCTAAAATTATGAAATATTCATGGTGATATCAAAATTATGATATGATCATAATTATAAGATTCAAATTATATTTAAGTATTATTCCTAAATTGTTCTTAGTTATAATTTCACTAAGACGGGATATTGATTGAGTGACAATACTATCATATGTTATGTTTCTTTTTTTTACATAGAAAGTAGTTGATCTCATGAATTAAATTATAAAACACCTAAATAAATATATTATTGCTTATTTAAGAATACATTCATTGAATTCACCTATTAGTAAGGATCTTGAATGGAACATTATTTTTGTATTTTATGGATTTTCTCATTTTTATTAGATTTCTTATTAAATTGGATTGTTAATAAGGAGCTTAAATGGACAAGTACTTTCAATTTTAAATGGAACATTCTTATCTTTCCCTGAGCAAGGTCTCCTACATAAGCATAACTTAGATTGTGTCTATCTTCAAAAGTTAAAGATAGATCTACGGTTTACACCCACTCGCATGTTCCAAACCGTATCTAACATCTTAAATATACAAAAGGATCCATAATAACCAAACTTTAGGAGTGTCCTAAATTATGCCTTAATTGTGTTAAAGAATTCATAGTCAACTAGAACCCTAGTTTTTTTTGTTTGGTATTTAAGGAATATTTCTTTTAGTTAAAACAATTTGGAGATATTCGTTATTTAAGAGCCTTTAGAGCTTCTTGTACTTGTTCTTCATTAATCTTCAAACTTATCAAAGAATTCTTTCTTTATAACATTATAATATTTTGTGAATTTTTTTTCTTAATATTTATAATTGATTGATCAATTCTTTTATACCTCTATTTAGATTTTTTTGGATTTTATTCAAACTTGAATGTAGGTTCTCTATTTTGTAATCTTAGGTGGGTTTATTTGTTAGTATTACAACTTGGCTCTAAATCAGGTGCGATTACCCTAACATTTTCATATCATTCAAATTTTATTATATTATTTTATTAAAAAGGAGAAAATTAAGTTTTTATGATTCTTTTTCATTCTAATACATCATATTTTTGTTTTTAAAGTGTCAAAAAACTCAAATTTCTTCATCTTGTTATTTTTAGGGTTTGAGTATATCTCTTATTATGTTAGGATTTGTCTTTGATAATTCATTATTTTGTGTCTTTCATATATGATCGTTTCAAGTCCTCTTGTCTACATTTTTGTTATAAAAAATTATTTGGTTATGAAAAGAAAAGGAAAAAAGAAAAGAAAGGAAAGGAAAAAAAATAAAGTAGTGCAGAAATGGTTACATCAAGAAAGCATTCCTAAATACATTTTCAAATTATTGCTAGCCATCCTTGTTTTATTCGATTTTCTGTATTTCTTGCTTAACCTGTGAATTAATTTCTTATTATAATCAACAGTTCATAAGTTTTTAGATTTTACAAGGTTAAATATTTGTTTAAGTTTGTCTAATTCTTTGAAGAACTTATGAAGGAGTAGAATATGAGTGGTTTATCATCTTTGAGAGCAAACACATGAGACGGTGCATGAGAAAATTTTCTTTACTAAATTTTCTAGATGCTTTCAAATATGTCTACTAAATGTGCTTTACCACTAAAGGAAGAGAAATACAACTTGTATTTTATATAGGTCATGTAACTATAGTTTAAGAGGAAGAATACAATATTTTGAGAGATTCGTGATCAATTGGAGTAGAAAGATAATGACATAGCCAATTTGAGAAAGGAACAATCTTCACAAGTTCCTAATGCATGTTAGCAATAAATGTGAGTTCTCCAAGATGATTTTGATGATGATGATCTAGCATTTAAGGCTGAAGATGACATATATACACTTAGAGGAGGAGTTTGACATGATTAGGAGAAAAGAAGGGGCTCAAAGTTTCAGAAGGTGCGAATGGTAATCTTAAAAGAATTAAGATGAACATATCTTCCTTTAAGCATAGGAATGACTTTGAAGCTTATTTGGAGTGGAAGAAAAAGATAAAATTAATCTTTTGACTATCATAATTACTTTAAGGAGAAGAAGATAAAGTTGGTTATAGTTGTTGGATCCCGATCTTTAAGTGAAATTTAGAAAGATTAAAATGAATTTAAATGAGTGTTTTTGTATATGAAGTATTATAGATGTTATTGTGCCTTAAGGAAATTGATGAGAAAAGAAATTTATTAGTTTTGATGACTTTGAGATTTGAGTAGATTTGTATGGGTTATGAAAGTTTAAGCGAATGAGAAGAATGAGTTGATTGAAATGGAAGTTGAAAATCAAGAAATAAAGAGAAAAAGTGTGAGAATTTGAAGAATTAAGAAAGTTTGACTTTTGGAGTAGAGAATTGACTTTTTGATTTAGGCAGAATTTGAGAAAATGATCTTCATGAAATTTATAGCTTCTGTTGAGAGCTTTCAATCGCCATGAAATATGATATTTTTGATATCAGGATTGAAAGTTATGATCCTTTGAAGTTAAGTGTATTTTGCTTTGAGTTTGGAAAATGTTCATAGGGTAAGTTTGCGTGTACTGTGCTTTGAGGCTAATCACCTTACTGATGTGGTCTAAATTAGAGTAAGTGGTCTATATGAAAGTTGTAGCTTGTCTTTAAATCTTTCCAACGCCATAAAGTATGTAATTTTTTGATGTGGAAATTGAAAGATATGAAATTTGAAAGTTTGAATATTGCTTAGGTATTATTTAACAGGACAGAATCTTTGAGTGAAAAACTGACCTAGTTAGAGGTTGAAATTGCCTTTAAGTGCTTCATGAAAGTTTTAGATTATGTCTTGATCTTTCCATTGATATAAAGTATGCAATTTTTGGACATTGTAATGTGAAGTTATGATTTTTAGAAATTTTCGGTTACTGTTTTAGCATGATTATTATTGGACAGAAAGTTTGTATGGGTTTTTGACCCTTTTAGAGATGGATTTGATTTTTAAGTCCTTCATGGAAATTGTAGAGCTTATTTTTATCTTTTCAATGATACAAAATTTGTAATTTTTGGAGTTCTGAGTGAAAAGTTATGAATTTTGGAAGTTTAGTGGTTTTGTGTTAAAAAAAAGTATTTAGAAAATTCCAGGCACCCCTCGCGAAGGTGAGCGCTTGCCAGGGCAAACGCCTCGCCTCGGCCCAGCGAGTAGCTTGTGATAGCGAGGGCGAGTGCCCGTGCGCCCGCGAAGGTGCGACGCTGTTTTGCCTTTTGGTCCCTTTTCTTTTCCAATCCGACCCACTCTCAATCTTTTGTTTATATCTTTTCCGTCCGACATCCGATTGACTTAGTTTTCAAAGCGTTGGATTCCTAAGACAATTATCTACATCCTCATGGGAAATTTATGAATTTTTTAGATTAAATTGAGGGTGATTGATTTAATCAAAGTGAGCTAGATAATTTTCTGAACATGGTTTAGTATTTTAAGAAATTCTTGATCTGCGGAGATCCAATTGAACTGATTATTGTGGCAAAATTAAATAGAGACTTAGGGCTACAAATCATATGAGGAATTGAATCTCAATTTAGCCTCTAAGACTTTCAATTTTTGAATTTAAATCAGGTTTAGTGTTTATTCTTGGATTAGTAAGAGCTGAAAGTATTTTGGCCATAACGTTTGCTCTAGTCATCCAAATGAGGTGATTCTTAATTTGGATTAAATTAGAGAAATAGGGCTACAAATGTTCTGAAGGACTTGAGTTTCAATTTTGTCTTTAAGAATGTCAATTTTTTGATGGAAGTAAATTGCTGGAAAATGTGTTAGCATAATAGTAATCCGAAATGTTTGGAGCATAACTTCGGGTGTAGTGCACCAAATTAAATTATTTTAGTGGCGTTATGAAATTGAGATAATGAGGAACATTTCTCTAGAAGGAATTTTTAGGAAATTCCTTCAATTTGATAGTTAGAAAAATGTCCTAAAGTAAGTATGTATTAAAATGAAATGTAGGTGCAAATTTGGAAGATCACTTAAAGAGTTAAGTTACAAGGCTTACAAGGAAGGGCTTTTTGGTCATTTGGCTATCATTAAGTGAATGAAGAAGTGGATTGTCGTATAAGGAAAGGAGAAGCACGAAATTAAAAGAAAAGAAAGAAGAGAGAAGAGAGAAGAAGGAGGTTTTCGGTGGAGGAAGAAGAGAAAAGAAGAAAAAAAGGTTAGGTTTT
>JAOTAZ010000006.1:23739049-23749461 GCA_025629785.1 Erythroxylum oxycarpum
CCTCACTGAGTTCGCAAAACTCACCCAAAATTTGCAATTATTTTTTCAGGCTTTGAAGAGCACCCCATTCGACAAACAGGAGTATGCCTACTGCCTACAAATCCGAGATGGAGGTCGGGATCAGTTCGTGTCTGCATTAGTGTCTAGTAAAATTGTATTTGGTTTTGAAATTTTGTACAACTACTCAAGTCAATTTGTAAAGTAAACGGTCGGACTATAGTTGATTGTAGTAAAATGTATTTATAAAAAGGGCCTTCATGGTCATTATATTTATCGGTAATTCTGTTTGTTAATGATTTTCAGCGCATATGATAGTATTAAAAAAAAGTTATACTGAGTTTTAACTGAGTGATGTAGCACGCCACCCTCGCAGGGCTCGGGCTCAGATATCACCATTGATGTCGGGTTCGGGTCATACGGGAATGGGGTGTTACAATACCAAACAGTTGGGGCGACTTAGTCGAGTTTGCTATCGGATGCCAATTGATGTATGGTACATGATAGGTGGCATGATTGTGGTGGTTCGGTGAGGCTGGCTCTCTGATGGCAATCATGTCATAGTAAGGCTGTAGTGGTTTGATTGAGTGTGGCTCTTGGACAACAATCCACTATATTAGACCAAGTGACTGTGTGAAATAAGAGAGCTCTTATGGCTATAGTCTATAGGTAAGGGGTATGTCATAGGGTCCTTGGTCAGTCCTCCACTATTAATTGTGATTATGATGATTATATGACATGATATTGATATGTGAAATGCATGAATGTTTTATGAACAAAATTATTATGTTATGAAATTGCATTTGTGGATTTGATACATTATAAATAAATACATATATGTAATTTGAAATCCTTAAGAATGCATAACATAAGCACATTATTAATTCATTGGTAGAATGCACTCCTTCAAGACGAACCTAGTGTCTCGAAGTAGAGGGTTCTGCTCCTAATTGATTTATAGAATGAAAAGTAGGAATAACTATTAGGATTTAAAACCTAAACCAATTTTAGATACCTTGAGAATAAGACTATAACTCAATACCAAAGAGTTCTATTTTTTATTTAAAAATGGCGATGTCATGTTCTATGAGGAGCCTACTAAAAATTTAGTAGAGTTTCCCCAGTAAAAGAGACATCCCTCTTCCTAAAAAAGGGTTATTCCTGTAATAAAAATACACTTCTATGTTCACTAGTAACTATAGCTCAATTTAGGTCTTCAAACTACATGTCTATACCTAATTGAGTTCACATTTACATCACAAAATCTATAATAATCCAATTCACAATTCAAGTATACCAATTTCTAACCCATACACCCTCAATTATACTCAATTTAAGCAATTTCATGCATTTATATAAGAACATGACCCTTTCTTTCTCACAAAATATGAAGAATTGCAAATTTGCAATACACTGCTTTTATGAAAATTAATTCACATAATATTTAGGAATTTTTAAAATTATTTTCAGTCATTTCTAAGCTTATGTGAAAATCACCACCCACTAAAAATGACGAGTTCACCTCCAGAAATCCCATAGCACTAGTTTTGCGTCAAAACTCTTCCTGGTTTGCGAGAATCGAATGATTAAAGTTCAAAGGTGACCCATTTCTATTGACTAATAAAATGGGTTGATTAGTGTCAAATTTCCTCCTTTCTTATATTTTTAGGGCCGCTAGACATGTTTGTGGTATTAGTTTTGCCCAAAAAGATTAAAATAGGAGATCAGTGACTTACCTAAATGGACCTAAATTTTCAGTCATAATTTCTCCAAATTTGGGTCATTTTTTATGAAATAAGTTGAGGGGCTTTTTAGAATATACCTAGAGCTTTCCATAGAGTCATAGACTATCAGAAATGGTGTTCGAACGGTGAAGATATGAGTATCAAACGTTGAAAGTGAATAGTAACTTATAGGGAAAAAAGTTTAAGAGAAAAATGAAATTAAACTTTCTTAAGTTTAGCTTACACTTTTATAGGTTTTTTATTGGTCCATTATGAACAATTTAATAAAAATTTGAATGATTATAATGTATGACATTTTATGCACCAACTTGAGGGGAAATAATGGGAGATTTTTTTCATAATTACCATGATTGTACAATTGCAGCATAATCTTAAGTTCCTTATTTAAAACTAATTAGATCTCTAACTTCTAGTTTATTTAACCGTCTATATATATATATATAATAGAATAAAATATGCTCTCTTTTCAATTCCTCTAAATGTTACTAGACAAAACAATTGCTTAATTATGAGTTTGAATAATCTAATTACAAGGGAGTTGATCTTAATGAATGGCAAAGCTATAAAAAGAAAATTAGTTATGCAAGTTTATGATTTCATATATCGAATATTGGTTATATGCATTGCTCATATTTTTCAAACTTACTCGTATTTGGATTAAAATTAAATCAACTAATGCATAATCACATTGACATGCAAATAATAATTATAGCACACCACTTCTCTATTCTGTCACACTAACGAGTAGTTTATAGATCCGAGCCTATCTCAAGTTTGCCATTTGTTGTTAAAGAGAAAGGTCCATAGTGGCCAACCCCTTCCTCGGTGGCTAAGTGAAATTGAGTTGAACATGGAATAGAAATGATATCACATTATGCAATTTTACGAGCTTAATGTTGTAATTTAAATAATACTAAATTAACAAAGTAATTTAAATTAAAAGTTTGTTGGAAACTTGAATTAAGAAAACAAAATTTAACTTTATTGGAGCATTCAAATAAAAATTTTAATTTTAATTTTTATTGAATTTTAATTTATTTTTTCAATCATATGGAGACTAAAATAGATAAATAAAAACACAATCAATATAAAGATATAGCAAAGTTCCAATTCTGCCTTCTACAGAAGTTTTGAGTGCAGTAAAAGTCATTAAGTTATGAGTGAGAGAAATATTTCTTAAAATATTTTTCGTACCTATTATTTGTTAAGCAAAATCGTTGACATTTCAAGAGATGGATTGAAAAATATTTTAATACAATCTGTCAAGGTAACATGGTTGCATCTGCCGAGGGACCGAATTGGCTTTCCTTGATGTAATACAAATAAGAACCAGCCATGCCAGATCTCAGGATCTTTTTTTTTTTATTTTGCTAGATTTATTTATTAAGATAATCCTGTATTATAAATTAGAGTGTCTAATAAAAAAGCTGACGGCTTATCCCAACTATACCTATTGGGATAAGTAATAGCTGCTTAAGCTAACAGGTGGACTATCATATTAACATGCCCGGGAATTCAAATAAAAGTAAATGACCGAAATTTGATAGTTGTGACTTTGCACTCGTCCAGGATCACTCCCAGCTCGTTAATGCCGATGTTGGATCCATGGAACCATTATACCAAGTGAAGGTAATCGATCTCTACCTCCACTGATGTAAGACTGGTATGTATCAACTAAGATAGAATCTTTTTGAAAGTTATAGCTTTCGCAATAAGAGAGGTATAATATGAATGGAAAAACTTAAAAAAGCAGTTAACAAATTGACCCCTTTGTCCCCTTATGATTACACTATACAACCTTATCTCTTGAGCATCGTGAACTGCGACATCAAAATTGCACTTTACAGCTCTATTGGTTGAGCCTAACCATTGGATGTCTAGTGCATCAACCCCTATTGGTGTACCAGCAACTCTAGTATGGGCTTGGGCATTTTTCCATTCTTCAAAGAATCTGTGTGAGGATCCTACTATAGCCTAGGAGTCTAATTTGCAATGCTGCCGTATGAAAGAATTTCGAGCTTTCTGCAATTATCACAAAAGTACACAAGCTCAACTCACCTCATTGACCTGTCCTTTCAAGATATCTTGCAAAAAAGGTAAGCATATTTGAAGCAACAAGATGTAGAAATAACACGGAGACATTGATTTCTGTCCTACGATTTTCAAGTAAACAGAAATTTATGTCTCTATCTCTTGAAGATAGGGGACAAAAACACTGAGACATAAACCAAATAATTATGTGGGCAAGATTTTTTTGTCTCTATCCACTATCTCCACTCATGAGAACAGCAACCAAACATTATATAATAGATCCCAACGTACTATAACGTGGGCACAATGTAACAAAACATGAGAAATTGTCTCGTCACAAAAGGGGCAATTGACCTCGATCGTCTTAGGGTCTCCCTCATCAGGATACTCCCTCTATATGCACTCCAAAGAAGTTTCTTCGTTTTGAGAGGAATGGGTAGATGTCATAATTGCGTCTACGGGCTAACAAATTCCTCAAAAAAGGTGGTGCTTAGTTATTTAAGGGCTGCTCTATTATCAGACCTAATCGAGTAAAACCCATCTCTCGTAAAATGCCATATCATCTTATCTTGGTGATTTGTCAGATGCATAGGGATTGAAAGAATTTTCTCCACATCAGTATCAAAGAAAAGGCCTTGAATGTATTGAATATCCCATTTCCTCTCACCTTGATTTAATACGGACAGCCTTTGCACTTGTAAAATTATATATATATATATATATACACATATGAAGTGTCCCAAATTATTGGAAGGAAATACAAAGAAAGCCTGTTTTTACCAAAATGCTTGCCACATATCACGATGCCAGAAAACAATACGAGAACCAACTAGCTTCCATCTTTTTTTCTACGAAACTTCAGATTTTAGAAGTACGAATCCTTGTTTTTATTATAAAACCAAGACGCGCCAACGCTTTCATGATATGAGCTCGAGTTGGTTCGATTAAAAAACTGAGAGACTGGTGCAACTTGCAAGTTGGTGGGAGATTTTCAACGAGTTGCTTTAACAACGCAGAGATATACCATGTGAGCTACGTCTCGGTTTCTGAGCTTCCTATTCTTAGATTCTCTGTTTAAGTCTCACAGTCTTGTGAATGAGAAAGGTATGACGATCATCACATTCATGCATCCTGGAAGCTGCACTTCTCTCTTCTCTCTCCTCTCTCCTCTCTGAGCTCAGTTGAGTCATTTTCACTTCCAAGATCTCTTTTTGTCGTTCCTGTTCGTTATATATATATATATATATATATATATGTATGTATATATGTATGTATGTATGTATGTATGTAGCTGTTTTCATTGTTAATTGTTCTAAATCGTTATTGCTTTATTAACCCATTACTCCATCAAAGCTTCTGTATCTAGCATTGCATTTGTACTTGACGATTCCAGCTGTCTTTGCTCTTAGCACTTCAGTCGTTACCTTCCCTATTAGTTCCTATTTCTTCTTGTTGCCACAACCCATGATTCTTCCTATCTTGATTCTTTGTATTTAATGTAGATGAGGTCAAGAGAGTTGCTTAGTTGACATGTTAGCGTGGGAAGTTATGTAGGAGAGAAATTCCAAGAGCTAAAAATGGGGTGTACTGCTTCTTCATTTGCTGTTGGGAGGAGAAAGGCAAAGCCAATTGTTCCGGAAGTGGTAGTATATGCTCCTTCAATGAGAATACCATGCCAAACAGATCTTCAAAGGACACTTAGAGGACTAGTTCCTCGAGATCTTATTGATAGATTGGCTTGCCTTCGCAATCAGATTGTGATGGTGGCAGAGGATACGGGTTTGATCTCATAACCCAAAATTTCTGTTTATTTTCTCCTTGCTACTTTCAATCTTATGTATGCTTACTGAGTACATTGACTAATCTAACTATGGATGGGAGTGTTGAGAATATGCACATGTTTTGTTGATTAAACCTTCAGGCATGTTTATGTTGTTTGCCTAGTTGGTAAGCAAAATTTTCAATCTTTAAGAACCAAAATTGAAACACACAATCTGCGAATTGCAGGAGGAACTGCTGCAATTGAATTAACACGGGCATCGGAGCAGTACTTGTCCCTTCTTATTGGGCTTACCAAGAAAGGTGTTACAATTTAACTTAATTGAATTATCTGGTTTCGCTGTCAATGTCTCCTCCTCTGTTTTACATTTGTTTTGTGTGAATCCTCATCCTGCACAGAAATTGGTATTGAGGGCTTGGTGGAGTTCAAGTGGAAAAATCTAGGAGATGCACGGTCGGTAAGAGTTCTAAGAAATCATCTCTTGGTTATTTTTGCACCACATTTGGAAGTTCGTCCAGTAACGACTTGGAATTTATTGTGATCAAGAAGGAAACCTCTGTGGCAAACATCTGGTTTGAAGTGTTATCCGTTATTCACATGATGGCAATATTGACTTTGTTTGAGGCTAACGCATTGCTTATTCCAAAGGATCACTCTGGTTCTGGCGTAAGGATTCTATCTTCAGGTTTGTACGCTTCACATGGTTAATCTCAAAATTTGGACTATTTTTAGACGGTCACTCGTGATAGCAAGCAAATTATACTTCCAGATTGTAAGAGAGAAGCTGTTGATTTGCTGCTCAAGGCATCGGGGTACTTGGAATTCTGTACCCGCCAAGTTTTAGTACGCATACCCTCAAATATCAAGTATGTAAACCAAGATTTAGAACTTGTGGGATTTTTCTTGATGCAGTTAAATGTGTCATTTAACTTTTATGCAACTGCTCAGGGAAAGGTTTCCAAAAGATTTGCAGGAAGGTGTACTGGAGGCCATATTAATCCAAGCACTGGGTCAGGTACTTAATGTTAAGAGAGCATTATTAGCATTGTACCGAAGTAAGTTTTAAGTTTTTCTTTATCCGGCAGCCATGGGGATTCCGAAGCAAAGGACAATGGGACAATAAAAAACCTCTGTGATCATCCCGTCCATTGAATTTCCTAAAATATCCATTTAAAGTGAGGGCGTCAACCAATCCATTTAAAGTGAGGGCGTCAACCAAGCAACTGCCTCCTTCTTTAGCATGTGACAACTTGAGCACCTATAAGTAAAAAACTAAAGAAAAAAAAAACTTTCTGCTGTCCATAGGAGCTAAACAATACCTTTTCTTACCAAACCACTCTGTAGTCTCAATTGGGTATTTAATCCAATGACCTAGGTGATACAATGTGCATTGAGATGCAACCCTTGTCTTTAAGTGTCACTCTTAATGACATAGTAAAAGGTCGTAATAGTTAGTAGTGGACTTGTGGTCGTGCGATTTTCCATCCCTGATACTGTATAAAGAAACAAAGAATAGGCCACCTACACATCATTGTTTCTGATTTATGATAAGTAGTAGAATTATCAATGAATGCAGGGAACTGAAATTCAACTGGGTTTGGCTGTTGAAAGTCAAAACGCTACTTTATCAGTGAAGAGAAGGTTGGCTTGTGAACAAATGATTTACTTCAGTCAGGTTTGTGGTCATTTCCTAAACTTTTATCACTCGCACTTGAAAATGTTTAAGCCTTTTTTTGCAAACTTCTATCTGTTTTACCTGATAAGGTCTGAGGCCTATTTATGTACGTTTTGTGCGGGCAAAAAATTAGACATTTGTGATCATATCTTTTTCAACTATTAAATTAAACCTTGCGTGCTTCATGTCACTAACACATTATGTTGCTTGCACATCATTACTTAGGCACTGCTCAACCTATCTTGTTCTTTTCCTATGTTTTTTCAGGCTTATCACTGCTTGTCAGGATATGAAGGAAACCATGAGTGTGGGAAGAAGCATCTCTGGTTCACTAAGCAGAAGTTCCTTGAAGCAAAGGTTTCCAATGCAGTCATCTAAATGCTCATTAGTATGTAGCTTCCTGTTAATTGTAATAGTTGAGAAACTCTTTCGTTGTGTCATAAGGCTGCAGCTTACTACTACCATGGTCTGATTCTGGACAAGGGCAGTGAACCGGCATCTCATGTTAGTGCTGTGTGCTGTTTCCTTGCTGCAGAAGAACTTCTGTCCGAGAGCAAGAAGGCCGGCTTAAGCTTTTGTCTTGCAGCTCCTGTGACCAGGTTCGTGTTGACATTGTTTGATATGTCATTGAAACTTCTCTTATTCCATAAATTTTGTTGATAAGGTCTCCTCCACCATGGGGTGCTATGAAGCAACTGCATCAGAAAATTCCTGAAGTTGCATCAAGGAAATCTCAGATGTATGGCTACCTCTTAGAAGAAGAGAAGTAAGCACTATTGCACTAAAAAATTTTGCTAGTTAAGCAAATACTAGCTGCTTTTTCAAAGTTCCATTGAGCAGAACTAATTATGCAAATGAATTGACATTGTTGTTATGGTCATGCGGCAGGGCTCTACAAGCATTGCCTGACCTTCCAGAGTTCCAATTGTCTTTAAGACCGGATGGCTATGTGTTTCCTGAGATAGATCCAGCATGGAATAGTGGGAAATGGGAAATTCAAATTCAATCCTTGAAGGAGCACCTTATAGATAGCGAAGAAGAGACAGAAGCACAATGATGAACCATATTCACCTATTCTTCTGTGTAGCTGGATTAACTCATATACCTCTTACAGGCTTCTCTTTTGCTTTTGTGAGAAAAATAGCCATCCCCTTGCTGTTCTTCTTCACAAAACCGTAATTGTTAATATCTAAATATGAGATACTTTTGATGCTATGTTACGTGGTTATGTATTTTGCAATTATCTTTTCAATAATCAGTTATTAAGTTCGTAGGGTCCTAGTCTTTGGGTAGAAGTTGTTATGAGTCCACTTCTTCAGGAAGCACGTTAGCACCTTCATTATATTTAAGAGTAGATAGTTAAAATTTGTATTTAAGAGTCTTGTATGCCGATGGTGGGAGGAATTACTTTCAATCAGTTTAATGAATTATGGAGGTCTAGTTTCCCTCGAATAAAACTATTGTGTCTCAAATTTTAGTTATCAGATAACATTATTTGTGAAGCCAAGAATAGGTAGGAAGAAGAAACATTCTCAACTCTCCCTAGAAACCGATCATCCTCTAGTTCAAAGGCTTGTTAGTTGATCAGTTGCGCTGGCACGTAACAAATTGGTATCAGAGCCTTGCATGGCTGACCCACGCTATGAATGGTTGGAGGCAGAAATGGCAGGAGGTTCAAGGAAATGATGGAGTCCATGCAACAAATGTTTTTAGCTGTTAAGCTTGACAATGTAAGTAGTAGCCATCAACAGGAGGGAACGTCAGATAGCCAAATTCAACGTAATGAAAGTCGAACCAACAGTTTCAACTATTAGACTGTTGGAACGTGTCGCCCGAAAGTGGTTAAGATGGATTTTCCAAGGTACAAAGGAGAAGAAGATCTAATGAGTTGGGTGTGCCGCACAAATCAATTTTTTTGATTATCATCAAACACCTAAGGAGGAACATGTTCCTTTAGCTTCATGGAACTTGGAAGGAGACGCTCAGTTGTGGTATCAACTCTTGAAGGAAGAATGTGAAAAGAAACCAAAAATCTTGGCAAGAGTTTGTGGATGAACTCTTTGAGAGATATGGACCAACTCGTTATCAAGATTTTTTTAGAGAATTAACAAACCTACAACAAACTGGAACTGTTAGTGATTATCAAACCCAATTCTTAAAATTACTACTACGAGCCAGAACATTGTCAACAGAGCAACAAGTAGGTGGTTTTGTTACTGGGTTGAAAGGAAGTATAAGGGTTGACATGTAGGCTTGCAAACTAGCTTCTTTATCGGCTGCTATAGGCCTTGCACGCTTCTACGAAAGTCGCAAACAAGCAAGCATAAGTAGTAGTCCAACTCAAGCCAAGAAGGTCTACAACAATCCACCAAGTTCTAGCAAGTCAACCTTACCAATTAAAAGGTTGACGCCAGTTAAATTAGCAGAGCACAAAGCCAAAGGATTATGCTTCAATTGCAATTAAAAATTTGGGCCAGGTCACAGATGTAAAAAGTTATTCTTGATTGAACAATTATGGCCTAAGAAAGATGAAGAGGAAATCTCAACTGAAGATGAGGATGCTCAAGAGGAGGTGCCAGAGATCTCTATCGATGCGATATACGACGCAATAACTCCTCAAACCATGCGAGTGTCTAGTAGTTTAAGTAAACAAAGCATAAGGTAACATTTCTAATTGATTGTGGCAGTACTCATAATTTTCTCAATCATAATATTGCCAAAAAAAAATGTTTTTAAACCAACCCATAAAGGCAGATTTGAGGTAGCAGTAGCAAATGGTAAGAAGTTGTCCAGTGCAAGTCAATGTAAAGGTGTTTGCATGAAGATACAAGGAATACCTACTAAGGTGGACCTTTATTTGCTTCCATTAGAAGGTTGTGATGTTGTCCTCGACGCTCAGTGGCTAAGCACACTAGGTCCTAATGTTGGACCTTGACCCTTTTCTTGAAAATTTGAATTTATTGAATTTCATTTAATGAGGAATTTAGGCATGGTTCCTTGTGATGAATGAAAAGTATGAATGAATCTATGAGCATTTGATGGAATGAAAGACATTTGAGTTTTCTTGTGTGTTGCATATGTTTTATTTGGGAGATGTTAATTGGAGCGATTACAATGATATTTTGAGATAAATGTATGAAATGAGTGTTTTTGGATATGAGTTGTATAATAGATGTCTTATGTG
>JAOTAZ010000006.1:23763906-23781067 GCA_025629785.1 Erythroxylum oxycarpum
CCGGTATAGTACTGTACCAAAATTCAATCCGATACCAAACTATACATATTTATGATTTTACTTTCAAAATTATCTTTTATAGATTATATTTTTAAGATACTTTAATACGTAATTAGTAAAAGTATATTAAATATTTTATTAACTTCGTTTGAAAAGATTTTTATTTTGAATATTTTTATTCTTCGTTGTATAAGTATTGCCACAATTGCTACCTTCGCATATCTTCGTGTCTATCTCGATTCACTAAACAGCTTTTATATCAAAGTATCAAACAAAGACATTCCAATCTCAGAGAACAACCTCCGCAAGTCATGGCCACCTCTGGCGCTTGTTTTTTCGCGCCCACTGTTTCTCCAGTTATCCGCTGCTGTGTGCCCCCGTCGCCATCTTCTTCGTCTTCGTCTTCCTCTGCTAAAATGAAGCGAAATCCGAATCCCAATTCATATCCAACTCGGCGGTTCGCGCTCCTTACCGAACAGACGCCACCGTCAACCAGTGAAACAGTTCTAACGAGCTTCCAAGAGAACGGAAGCTTCCTCAAGATTCACGAGAAACAACATATAGCACTACTAGAATCCGAAACAGCAACCACAACAGCAACGGAGGAGAAAAATAGAGCAGCTGAAGAACAAGAAGCAAAAACAACAGCATCTGAGGAGGACGAGCAATCGCGAGCAACTGTAACGAAAAATTCTAATCCATATCGTTTAGTGGTGGAGAATCCAGAAGCAGTGACGGAGGCGAAGAAGAGTTTGAAGGATTATTTCGAGGCGTCGTCGGAACTGATCAGATCCGATGGAGGTCCGCCGCGCTGGTTCTCTCCGATGGAATGTGGGTCCCGCTTGGACAATTCTCCTCTCCTTCTCTTTTTACCTGGTAATTTACTAATTTTTCCTACTCACCGTGTCTTGCATTTTCTTTGAATTTCTTAACCACAGTTAACTTCATAATTCTTTTTAAAGTTTTTATGCTCATCTTTTAGATACCTCCTTTTTGGAATTTGATTGGATGACCATTTCACGTCATGACAAGAAAAGAAAAGTGAATGAAATCAAACTTAAATGATTGGAGTTGGAAAGTTTTGAATAATGATCCATGAATCTTCTCTCGTTGCTTTTTTACGCTTTCTGTTTTAACTTTATTTGTACGTGTACTATCAGAAACAAACTACTAATGACCATATTGTTCTAATTACCCGCTCTTAGCTGTTCCAATTTATTAGTTTAATAATTAATGACAATCATAATAGACTTAATGGAAGCGGATAGAATACATTGGAGTAACCATGGTAGCATAATTAGAAAAATTATTATAGAGTTAGCAAGTCCCGATGCATGACTGGTATAACCATGATTAAATAGGATAGAATGTACCACGTCAGATCCTGTCTTCTACTTACTCTCTTCTAACCTTATTTCATTAAATATCTTATCCCAGTATGGACTCTAGGAATTCATGAATGGCAACTAACAATCCGCAATCACTTCTGCATGAAATTTGTAATTTTTTATGATTTTTATGCAAAAACTAATCAAGCATTCCATTAAAAAGGCTAATGACCCAAAATTGTTAGTATTATGAATCTATTTTTAGAAGTTAATGCTGAAAATAACATTTAAGAAATAGTAGTATATTCTAAAATTATGTGAACCAGTATCTCATTCGTATAATTTAAATTTACCACAAAAAGGTATTGTATATGCATGCATGTAAATATAAAAAGTTTATTGTTATATTTTGATGTGCTTTAAATCTAATTTATGTAACCCAATATACCTCTCATCTGTCTTTGTGATTATATCCCCACAAGCAAGATAATGCAATTGCAGAGTACTAAGTCAATTACTCTTTTAGTTAAGGATTTCTTATGGAAGCATTAATGACCATGTGGATGCTTTTATGAAGAAAACATTACCTAATAATTTTCATGTAATTGTTTTCTTGCCATAAAATAATCAACGTGACACAAAACAAAACTGTAATGTCATCTACAAAAGCATAACATCGTACTTCTTATCTAATTTGTGCAACTCAATAAAATTTCCTTAATAAAGGTTTACATAATTCCTTTTGCTTGTTCCTTCTATTTTGGAAATTTCTTGTTATCGACGTTATTTGCCGATCTATTAAAATTACACGTCAATTTACTTCTTTTTCAACTTTTATAGCATAAATACAATTTTATCAATCTTTTATAAAGTAAAAAAAGTTAATTTTTTCCTTTTTTGATATATTGGAAAGTTGAAGTATTTATAAAACCCTCCTACTCTTTGTACCTCTTATCATATAAAAAAGAGTTCAACATATGTTTGCCTTTAATTTAGAAATAAACCATTATATTTCTTTTTGTTTTTTAAACGTTCTGAATATGTCTCATTTACAGATTATGAATAATTACTATAAGGGAGGATATTTGGATAACAGTCCACATCTAGTAGATAGAATCCTACTTTAACTCAGTAAATCAATTAGGAAGGATGATAAAATTCTGTCTATCTAAAATTTCAAAACTTTGATTGAGCTTTATGCTTCATTTTCTTCCAACAATGAATAAATTTGTAAGCTAATATTTATATGGATTCAATGCCAGTTATATTGAAAATTTTGTTAAATTACATCATTCAATATTGACAGATGAATTCTATTTTTACAAACCCACTACCCACTTCACATTACTAATTTGATTCTTCTCTATTTCTTTTCCTTAAATGGCTATAGAACGAATTACTAATTGTGTCTTCATTAAAAATTTGAACCTTAAATTTCAGTTCATATAATTTATTGCTTGAAACTTTTACAGGAATTGATGGTGTGGGGCTAGGACTTATTAGGCAACACCATAACCTTGGGAAGTAAGTCTACTCTAAGCAATTGCTGTTAATGACATGATTAATTTATACCTGCGGCAGAAACTTAGACGCCAAAATGTTCTCTTTTATGTTAGACTTGGCTTATTTTATGGAAGTACTTATTTATGTATGACTGTTTTTCCTTTTCAAATAGGATTTACGACATCTGGTGCTTGCATATTCCAGTTAAGGATAGAACATCGTTCGCAGGTTCTTTTTTCTCTCTCTTTAAATTTATTTAACGTCTAATTAAGATGAAACCGAAGCCATTTTTCACTAATATATTTACACATATTTAAGGCCAATTTGATCTTAACCTTCCCTTGCAATAATTCTTTCACGCATATTCAACTGGTATGAGTCACGGAGAGAGTTAACATGAAACTAATCCGTTGCAAACACGTATTAATGTAGGCATTTTGTTAACATTTATGATACAGGCCTAGTGCAGCTGGTAGAAAGAACAGTTAAATCTGAGAGTAACCGATCTCCAAAGAGGCCCATATACATTCTTGGTGAATCACTTGGAGCATGCCTCGCACTAGCTGTTGCAGCTCGTAATCCTGATATCGATCTTGCTCTTATTTTGGTTAATCCAGGTAAAACATAGATCCCTTATCAAAGATTTCTTGTAGGCTTTACAGGTTTTTGAACGATTAACGTTTCTAATGGTTTAGACATAAATGAAATTGCAAGCATATAAAAATAGACTAATAAAGGATCTAACGCAAAAGTATGTATTAATAACAGGACTCACTGTTAGGTGAATCTATCCGATCATTAAGACGGTGTTATACAATTCGCAGTACTGCTTCTTGAAACAGTGAAATACTGCTCATTGAGCGGCAGTAAACTACTTAGTGAACTGTAAGAAGAGGGTATATTGTGATTACTAGCTTGTTAAAGGAGAATAAAAGATTAGATTTCCTTGTACTCATTTCCTCGGGAATTTAGCTGACAATCATGATTCTTTTACCGTCCTTTTGTATTTCATTGCAGCTACATCTTTTGAGAAATCGCAACTAAACTCTCTATCAATCATTTTGGAGTTCATGCCTGACCAAACACAGCTTTTCCTACCTTACATGCTCAGCTTGATGACAGGTTTGCTTTGCTTGGCCTCCGAGTCACATTGCTTTTCTCAAACTTGCTTTCAACAATCATACTAGCATTGTTGGTCTATAAATAGTAGGACATCAACTTGTTTTCCGTCTGGACAAGGATAGGAATATTTAAATAAATGAACTATTAGCACAATATTATATTCGAGTCTATTCCTCAAATGTCGTACATGTTTCATATTTTCGGTTATAACAATTACGAACACTTGTCTGGGAGCCAAATAGAAATCAAAAACTTCAGAAGTTTGAATCTGTTGCCTGGAAAATATTTTAAGCCTCACAGCACAAGTGTACATCCGCAGGTCCTGTAATAAAACACTTCAAATTCTAGCTCACCTTAAGAAATTATACCAAGTTCTCTTTCAAACTTTACTTCCCATTATCTAGATTTTATTCAATCAGAAAGTTGAACAGTCCCCCGTCCCCTATTCTCACATTGGTGAAACTTGACCGCAGGATAACTATAAGGTATAGCTATGTCAAATTTCCAATTCATAACTGTGACCATTCTGCTTGTATTTAGGTGATCCTCTGAAGATGACAATGGAAAATGTGATGAAAGGACTACCCGCAGAGCATATTGTTGGAGGAATAGCTCAAAATATTGTGGCAGTTCCATCTCATCTCTCTGTAAGATTCTGTTTCAGATGCTAGCTTAGGTAAACATCAATGCTATGTCTATAAATGGGATCACCATAGAACGATGGAATTTTTTTTATTCTTTCCAAGATTGTAACTATGGTCACAAGCGTCCCTTCGCTATAGATGTTGGACGGGTTTAGTATAATGTTAAAAAGTAGCTGCATGCTTTTTCCCTTCTGCGTTATTGTTAACTCTTATATTATGCTGTCAACATTGTAACAACTACTTAATGTTTTACGTCTCAGGTTCTGAATGATATTTTACCCAGAGAAACACTTCTGTGGAAGCTGCAGATGATCAAATCAGCTTCAGCATACGCCAACTCACGCCTTCATGCCATAAGAGCTCAAGCCCTGATATTGACTAGGTACATCTACCTGACAATCTGGTGCACGGTAGTTAGCTCGAAATATTATAGATTTCTACTACATTGTTCTTCCCCCCGACGTAACCAGTTCTAGGTCTATAGCATTTTCCCCAGTTGACTATCAAATCAGAGACTCAATTTCTGAAACGGATGAATACTGTTTATTCCCACCTGAATCTAAATAAGGCAAACCCCATGTCTATCTCTTTTTTGCAATTGTAGTTTCATTCCAATTGTTCAAATTGTTTTCATTAATGAAAAGGTCAACCGGTTTATTATTTGATTGATGCCAAGGCCGAGTACCTGTGAATTGCTACTGTCTATGCTACTTTACATCTAATCCTTTAGTAAACCATGGGTTTAACTTTGCTACTTTGTGTGTTTCAGTGGAAAGGATCAGTTTCTGCCTAGTCGAGAAGAAGGTGAAAGACTTCGTCGTTTGCTGCTTAAAAGTCAGATCCGGAGCTTTGATGAGAGTGATCATTTTGTACTTTTGGTGGGACTTCATTCCTGTCGCTCTCATATGCATCAACTCAGTCGAGTTTCAAACTTCATTTTCCTAATGTATTTTATATGTGATGGCCGTACTTGGCAGGGAGATAATGTTGATTTGGTAACTAGAATCAAGGGAGCTAGCTTCTACCGCCGTGGAAAATTCCACGACTACGTTGCAGATTACATCCTACCTTCCCCTTCAGAATTCAAATCCATATATGACGCAAACAGGTATCTGGACAAAGACAAACTTCAGATAACTTGGCTTGCCAGTTAGTGACCTAAGTTGGGCAGTGAAATAATGTTATAATGAATTTTTATACATTCTGTAGACACTCATTTTGAACTAGCATATATTAGATGGATTTGCCGTTTTGACGAATACTTTAATAGTGAAGAGGCATATAATGGATCATATGTAACTCGAACAATATGATAGTTGTGCTTGTGCATTTTGCTTTAGATAATTTGGTGGGTAGGATTTTCCAAATCTGGTGGGTAGGCAGAATTGCAGCAAAACTGGTAGACACATTAGCGTATCACCATCCTTCATATTATCATCTCGGCATTGAGTTTTCTATAATGCCTGAGTTGTCTGAAGAACAAATCAGTATGAAATTTCAGGTTGACTCTGCTTTTGTCAAGCCCTGTGATGCTCTCAACACTTGAAGATGGGAAGCTTGTTAAAGGCCTAGCAGGAATTCCTCTAGAGGGGCCAGTCTTGTTTGTTGGGTATCACATGTTGCTGGGATTCGAACTACCAGCAATGGTGTTCAGATTTTTGATGGAAAAAAATATTCTTTTGAGAGGAATAGCACATCCAGCGATGTTTATCAAGTTGAGGGATGGGAGATTTCCTGAATTAGATAATTTTGACCAGTTCAGACTGATGGGCGCAGTTCCAGTCTCAGGTTCTAACTTCTACAAACTTCTGGATAAAAAGGCTCATGTACTTCTGTATCCAGGAGGCGTGCGAGAGGCCTGTCATCGGAAGGTAATCGCTTTGCTAGTCTTATTTTAGCCTTATATCATATGCTTTTTATGTTCTTTATTTGAATAATGGTTGCATGTCTCAAACATGCCATAATTGTTCTACTTCCCATTTTGCCTTGCAAAGGAAATTTTCTAGAAGAATGGTAAGGCAATGGAGGTTGAATTGTTGCATTTTCTCTATCCCAGTACAGGGATATTTATTGGAATGGGCTAATGCTAAGTAAATATATCGCATAAACTTCTGTCAGCTCTTTAAATATCTTTAGTTATTAGTACTAAGGCCTTTCGTCTAGCTGTTGCTTGGATTATGACCTTTTATAATTATGACGCAATACATTTATGTAGAAAGCAAATACTAATGCTTGATTTATCAAAGTAGTATCTTAATCCAAAACAGCAATTGTTAGTGTGAAGAAGAAAAATAACTTCAACTATTTAGTTAAGGTCTTGTTTCTGAGTAACGAATACCAACATTGGAGCTTTTGAATGCAATATATTTTGTGATTCAATAGTAGAGAAAATTTTTGGTTGGAGTAGTTAGCACTTGACCCTCTCTTACTATAGCCAAAAGGCGTTTGATTCGATTTCCTCTTAAATGGGATAGGGTTTGCGATAATAGAGCCCTACTATCTATTAAATAGTCCAAATTACATTTCATTGAACTGAAGAAGAAAAAAAGAAAATACGGAAAATTTAAAACAACCCTGACTAGCGAACCTTCAATAATTCAACAAAAGTCGTCTTCTTTTTATAACGTGTGTTGGTTATAAATGGATGCTTGATGTTTCTGACAGGTTTGTAATTTATACGTCAGAAAACATCAAATTTACATTGAAATTTTGATGTGATATATCGATTGCGCGCTATTAATTGCACCTTTCAGGGTGAAGAATATAAGTTATTTTGGCCCGAACGGTCCGAGTTTGTGAGGATGGCAGCCAGGTTTGGAGCCAAAATAGTGCCATTTGGTGTTGTTGGGGAAGATGACTTCGCTCAAGTAAGTCCCCTGCTCATTTCTATGTTGAGGACTTCATCATATCTCTATGTTTACTTGAGTTAGGACGACCATATTAGATAAGTATCGATACCGTTACTCTGTCTCTACGAAACTTTTACCCTTGTGTGTGGTTGTGAGATTGCGGATCTTTTTAGCACAAGATATGATGTACGAATATTACAGAATAATTTTGATTATGATCTCCTACTGAGCGATAAGACTTTAATGTGCTTGTTGAGATGTGATATCAAGTAAAGATGTGATATCAAGTAAACACAAACAGAATTAACACAAATTGAAGTCCTTAGCATAACTCATTAGTGAGATAAGAAAATAGCATAAATCCTATCATGTTATGAATGGAAAAAGTAATCTAAAGTGACTCGTTCACGTGCATGTGGAATAAAGCTTCTGTTTTTAGTTCTTGAACACATTGGAGACTTTCAAATTACTGGCAGATTTCCCGTTGCTTATTATTCTTAGACTTGCATGTCAAATGCAGAATGTCTGTGCATGGTACTGTTTTTTCTTCATGATTTCACATTTATATTCTTGGACATCGTTTTGGAGCTATTTGGTTAACTGCAAATTTAATGTCTCAGGTAGTCGTCGATTATGATGATCAGATGAAAATTCCCTTCCTTAGGGATTATATAAAAGAAATAGCTGAGGAGGCTATAAACGTCAGGTAATTTATCATTTGACTTGAAATTTGCTTTTTTTAATTATTTGATTCAATGAGAACTTTAGTGGAATACAACTTTTACTTACTGCCAACATAATGTTATATTTTTCAAAAGTTACACTTTTCAATTAGAGAAAAACTTACTTGAATGATTTCTTTATCAAGTTGAACCACTAAAATTAGATGTACCATCAAATTAAATCACCTTTCAATATAAAACAAAAAAGGTTATATTTAAATGTGTAGATATATTACCATAGATAATTTAATAAGAACATATGAGACTAAAATACTAATTCAGTTATATGAGATTAACTAAATAAAAAATGTATTAGTTTCAAAATTTTCTTGTGAGTGTAAACTTGAATGTTTAGGAAGTCGTCAAAATTTGGTTACAAGAAAAAATTGGTGATACTAAACATCATAATCTTTATCAGCCCCAAAATATAAGATACTATTCTCATATAGTTACTTTGGTAAGAAGTAGGTAGAGATGCCGCAGAGGTTTAGCGATATGTACGAAAATTTGTAAACAAGTAAATATGAAAAATATAATTTGGGACAAGGATTACATGGTATAAACTCAGATATTGCCGAATATTCAGCATCATATTATAATACAATGTCATTTTCTTTTTGGAACATAACATCCTTGGGTGATGACAGGACTCAATTCAATGGTGAAGTGGGAAACCAAGATATGCACTTACCTGGAATGTTACCAAAGTTTCCGGGAAGGTTTTATTATTATTTTGGGAAACCGTTTCAGACAGAAGGTATGATGATTTGCCACTTGTTATTTGAAAAGAAATTAATATAAATGCAGAAATTCACCAATAAAATAAAGGGGGGAAAAAAAGAACATTCACTTGTACAGCCTGAACCAACATGTATAAGTATAGCCTGCATGCTGTATACTTAAAATGATGGATGCTTTTGCATTTAAGACAATCAACTGGTATGGATTTGCAAATTGTTGATGTATTTAGGGACCATGTTTTGCACCTTCTTGTTGCTGGGACCTGAAAGAGAACTTGAAATTAGACAGTGTCAAGACTTAAATCTTATGGGCTCTTACACAGTTGCAAAATCTCGGAGGGTTTGGTGCATTGTTAACTTACATTACTGGCTGATTTGTTGTGCTGTGAAGGGAGGAAGAAAGAACTAAGAGACAGGGAAAAAGCGCACAAATTGTACATGGAAGTAAAGTCAGAGGTAGAGAAATGTCTTGCTTTCTTGAAGGAGAAAAGAGAACACGACCCTTACAGAAATATAGTCGCTCGATTAACTTACCAAGCTGTGCATGGCGTAACATCCGAAGTTCCAAGTTTTGAACTTTGAATTAATTTCTACCTGCTAGCGGATGGACGGCTATCTGCTAACGGATGGACGGTCCATATTCATCCCCATGGATAGAACTACCGGAATAAAAATTGCGAGGCATCAAGAAATGTTGCAAAAGACAGGGAGGGACAGTACTTCCCAATACAAAAGGATATGGCGAGTAATTGTAATTGTTGATGGTTGATCATCAAAATGTCTCGGCCTGCTGGTACTGAGCTTTACATTCATCCACTTCACGTCCATGGTTAGTCTCGTAGTGATTGGAAAGAATCAATCTGCTTCTGTGGAAAGGTTTGGTTCTTTTTTGGGCGAATGCGAATTTGTCCATTATGGAAAAACCAGAATGTTTTATTTGGTGGTTCTATTAAATGTCAACTTTTGGACAATAATGCCCACCTTCGCTGTTTGTTTGATGACAAATATAATCACAGCGATGTGTGAAAGGCATTCTCCATCCCTTCAAACTTTTTTCTAACAGTTGAAGTCGGTTCAGTGATCCCAGACGGCATAGAATTTCCAGATTAACAAGCTAATTTTATACACGCATACACTTCCTCTTCTGCTTTGAACCCAGATGAAAGATTAAAGAAGTTTTTGGAAACTGGGAGAAGGCTTTACTCTATAAACTTAAAAGACGAAATGCTACTTCTCCGTGTCTGTAATTTAAGAGGTTGATTAGATACACTAACTTCATCTCGACTTTATCTTAATAGAGTTTGAGAAATATACGACAAAACATTAGCATGGGATCTGGCATAGCAACAGTACTTTACCAATTCTTTACTAAGAATAAAACTCACCGTAGTATTAATCAACTTCACCCACATTTTGTTTACCATCCTTAAAAGAAGATTCTTAATGGAGACGATGACCTCCTCTTAGTGCAAGAACGAAGTTGGACTGTTAAATCAAGTAAGGCGATGGAGTAATTAGAATAAGCCCAATAGAACAACAAGACTTTCGTAGGCTTATGTCCAATCGCAAACCGAATCACAAAGCAACACCAAAATTGTTAAAGATTTTTATTTTTTGGTAAGAAGAAAGTGAGCAAAGCTCACAAAAGCAAAAAACTACCTAATATAAGAGACCCCTATTAAATCATGATCAATTCATCTATTAACACAAGGGGGAACTTGCTCCAAAGCATGAAAACCAAGAGGAAAATCAAAAGCAAGGTGAGAAAGGGAGTCAGCAGTAAAATTTCCTTCTCTGTAAATGTGAGTGAGCTCTACATTATTGCAGCAATCCCCGTGGAGGCAGCCAAAGAAGAATCAGTGTTGAGCTTCATAAAAGGGGAATGTGAACATTTCCAAAAAATTAACCTTGAAACTAAAGGACTATTATTCTTCAAAGGCAACTTGTTGAAGGTATCTTGAATCAATTTAGCTTCAGAAATAGTACTCTGCAAGATATTGAAAATGAAAGAAACACCAGTATTAAACACTTTGTCATTCCTTCATTTTCAAAGGTTCCAGCAATCTAAGCCGAAAATAGTAGACCAACTAAGATAATCATGAGAGAGATGAGAGATTTTTAGATTCAATAACAACCAATCTTTCAGATTAACATTCCAGAAGAAGCTCAAATTATTAAAATCAACAAAAAGATTCTAGAACTGAACAGCAACATGACAATCACAGAGAATGTGTAGAAGAGTTTTAGGCTTGTCGTTGCAAATGTCACAAACCCCAGATCCACTTAAGTGTCTTCGTTTTGTTTCATCGTTAGTTAAGACTCCATTGTTGAGGGCTAGCCAAAAAAACATTCTGATTTTTTGAGGGCCTTACCACTTCCAAATCAGGATCCAAGGAAAGTTATGAGAAGGAATGTAATTTTCAGAAAGAAAATCATACGCAGACCTCAAAATAAAAACCCTTGAAGAAGACAAACCCTAAAGAAGAGAATCCTTACCATAAGCATCGGAGGGCACAAGTGTAGCAGTAATATAAGAGCAAATTGAAGTGGGGAGCAACTGAGAAAAATATTCCTATCTCTAATCTCTATCATCAGTAACAAAAAAAAGAGACAGTTTTATTAATCATATTATCCAGAATAAACCCACTAGCTACATGCAGCAAAGGCTTTGAGACACCCGACAACAATCTATGTTTCCAAAATTTAACCGTACTCCCATCACCTAAGGCCCAGAAGGCTTTAGAAATCATAGCATCCCAATTCGCAGTCACCAAACGCCATAGAGGAGTACAAGAAGCAGGAGCAATAATATTATTCGAGATATCAGTGCTGAATTTGTATTTGCAACGAAGCACTTTAATCCAAAGATTATTAGAATCTGTCAAGATATGCCATCCAACTTTCATAGCGTATGCTATATTAACTAAACTTAGATTCCTCAAACCCAAACCTCCAGCTCCTTTAGAATGCTGCACTTTATCCCAAGCAACTAGAGAAAGACTCCTTCTGTCATCTTCCTTTGTCCATATGAAACTCTTGCTGATTTTTTGCACCTCATCACAAATAGTAACAGGGATCTTAGAAGTTTGCATGGCAAAGGACGACATTGAAAAAAAAGATAAATTCGCCAAAGTAACACGACTTGCAAGGGAAAGACGATTAAAATTCCAACTCAAAATTTGCCTTCATTTTATCAAGGATATACCCATAGCTCTTCTTAGTGACCCGAGAATGGAGGAGAGGGACTCTTAGGTATTTTCCCAAGTCATTAGTTTCATAAAACTCCAAAGTAGCCCTTAAGGATCTTCTCGCAAGCACAGGAATATTTTTTGAAAAAAAGACACGAGTTTTCTGAGAGTTAACTCGTTGACTTGAACAAGCACAGAAGTCTTGGGGGACCCCTTTAATAATATCAACTTGAGAATTATCATCTTTAGCAAAAAGGATAAGGTCATCCGCAAAGAAAAGATGAGTAAACAAAGGACCACCTTTGTTAAGCTTGATAGGTTTCCAATTCCCTTCATCAACAGATTTACAAATGCCATGGGATAGTCTTTCCAGGCATAACACAAAGAGGTAAGGAGACAGAGGACACCCTTAGCGCAAACCTCAAGTCGGCAGAATGTGATCCGTGATACTACCATTCCATAAAAGTTGTATAGAGCTACCAGAAACACACTTCATGATAATATTAATGAGGGCCTGGGGTATTCCTACCTCTTGAAGGGTATCAAGCAAAAATCCCCGTCGAATTCTATCATATGTCTTTTCAAAATCAACTTTTATAGCAATACAACCCCTTTTTGTATTCATGTTTCTCATAGAGTGAATGTAGGAAAATTTCGGTGCGTGCATCACATACACACGGTGCGGAAAACAAAAAAAAATTGTTTCGGGACTTTCTCGAAGTCCAAGATCTACGTATCTATACAAAGAATCAAACCATAACGACCAAAGGAGACCGTCTCTAACGGTATCCATGCAGAGGTTGGAGAACCTAACCGAATCAAACCCTTTGATCCGGAAATAGCTAGAATAAAGAAGAGAGTGCTAGCTCTTACCTTATTCTTGGAGAGCACAAGGTGAAGGAGAGGAGAAGGTGATGAAGCTTGAAGTAGACGATGGAGAGGAGAGCTTCGGATGACTCACCTTTCAAACTTGATTTTTGAACTTCTTATATGCTCTTCTTAACACACGACCATCATCCTTCTTTTTGTCTTTTAGTCATTTCGTCCTTTTCTATTTAATGACATTAAATGCTACTTTATCTTCTCCTTTTCTCTTTTCCACGTTAGTCATATATATATAGTCACACTGAGGTCGGTCATACCGGGTCCCGGTATGGAAAAAACACCAGAGACCTGTTTCAGCAATATCGATGTCGCGATCTCATCGGGACATATCTCGATCTCATCGGGATCCATTTGGTTCTATTGCTCTCCATATAATGGATCTCTATCCAAAACTATTTTACGAATTCTCCGAGTCACTCTTATGCGTGTGACCCATTAGGTTCCCGGTTATGTTGGCCACTTAGATTAACACTTAATCCAAGCAAGTCATGAGCGGTGTCTAGCAACACATCATGACCCCCAATTGACCAGAAAGTAATTGGTTTGACGAATGAACCCGTGATCACCACGAACCATATCACGAACCCTCCCATAGACAATTACTGTGCAATTCGTCCTTTCACCATATTATACCTAACTTGGTTATGAGTATGGGTAAAATGTCAACTCTTACTAAACTAACTATATCAAATCTAGTCCAAGTGATATTAGTTCTCGTCCTGGGACTCATTACTTTATATGTCAATGAAGACATTCTTCATGACACATGTACTTCAGCCAGAGATTTTCAAGTAATGACCCCGACAAGAGGCCATGGTATCATCTTTTTCTATCACAGAAGTGGTGAATCCTCTATCGGCTACTCAATTACCTTTGAATACCTCAAGCTGTACCTAATCATCACCCTATGAGCGACCTCTATAAGGCAACAAGGAATGGAGTCAAAGCACAGAATCAGTATCTAAGATATCCTTGAGTACCTCAAGTCTAAGGATAATTGCACTATTGCTATGATGAGATTATCACTAATATTAGAATAGGACGTCCATGTGATGATCTTATAGTAGGTCATCTAATGTACTTACTACCACTAGTAAGCATTCACATCTTAACTTTAAACATATCATGTTTACAGTTTCTGAGATCCACTGCTTAAACAAATCAAGAAGTTTGACATGTGCTAGTTTATCTAGATTAACGATGTCCAGTTTCATTACCTATGACTAGGGATAATTTAGATGCTGACATAATTGCATATGATAGGAATTTCAGTAGTATGATCACATAATAATTTTCCTCATGCTATGTCATATATCATGGACTTCATTAATTTGCTTATAGATCAATATCAATTCATAAATAATGAACACCAAATTAATGAAATATGCCTTTCTTTATTACTGAAAATAAAGTCTGTACAGAACTTTGTACAAAACATGCTAAAGGTGATTGCCTTTAGGGAACTACTCTAACAAATCTCCCACTTGACCTAAAGCCAATCGCCTTGGTATCTAATACCATAGGCGAGTACATAAGAATCAAAACTCTTCTATGACAATGACTTTGTCAACGGATCAGCAATATTCTACTCGGTGGGAATTCTCTCTATCTATACATCACCTCAACCAATGATCTCCCTAATCAGATGATATCTGCAGAGTACATGCTTAGATTGTTGATGAGACCTTGGTTCCTTCGCTTGAACAATAGCCCCATTTTTGTCACAATACAACTGCATGGGCCCATCACAGCTAGGAACCACACCAAGTTCAGTGATAAACTCCTTGATCCAAACTACTTCTTTTGCTGCGTCTGAAGTAGCAATGTACTCTGCCTCGGTTGTTGAATTGACAGTTGTCTCTTGTTTGGAACTCTTCCAAGTGACAGCCCCGCCATTTAATGTGAATATATAACTTGATTGGGATTTGGAATCATCCTTATCAGATTGAAAACTGACATCCATATGCTCGTTCACTTTTGATTTCCATCTCCATATATCAAGAAGACATCCTTAGTACTTCGCAAGTACTTGAGGATATTCTTGATAGCTACCTATTGACCCTCACCAGGATCCAATTGGTATCTGCTCGTAACATTTAGAGCATATGATACATAGGGACTCATACATAGTATAGCGTACATGATAGATCCCATTAAAGATGCATACAAGATCATATTCATGCGTGTCCTCTCATCTTGTGTCTTAGGACACAGATTTCGAGAGTGTTATCCCATGAGTCATGGAAAGATACCCTCTCTTGGACTACTCCATGCTAAACCTCGTTAGCATCTTGTCTATGTACATTGATTGTGAAAGACCAAGCAACCTTTTCAATCTATCTCTATAGATCTTTATCCCGAGGATATAAGTTGCTTCACCAAGATCTTTCATAGAAAATTGTTTTGACAACCAAATCTTTACAGATTGTAGCATAGAGACATCGTTTTCTAATAATAATATTCATCTACATATAGTAAAAAGAATACGATTGCACTCCCACTGACCTTCTTATACACACAGGGTTCATCCGAATTTTGTGAGAAACCAAACTCTTTGATTATCTCATCAAAGCAGATATTCCAACTCCTGGATGCTTGTTTCAATCCATAGATGGATTTTTGAAGCTTTCATACTTTTTCATCATCATAGGAGATGAAGCCCTCTAGTTGTGTCATATACACATCCTCGACTAGATTTCAATTTAGGAAAGCTGTCTTTACATCCATTTGCCATATCTCATAATCATAATGAGTGGTAATGGATAGGAGTATCCTAATGGATTTAAGCATTTATACTGGGCTGAAGGTCTTGTCGTAGTCAATTCCTTTTCTTTGACGAAAACTTTAGGCATAAGCCTTGCTTTATAGGTAATCACATAACCATCCATGTCGGTTTTCTTTTTGAAAACCCATTTACACCCTATGGTTTTATTCTTTTGGGTGCTTCAACCAAAGTCCATACTTGGTTTTCATACATGGAATCCATTTCTGCTTGCATGGCGCTAAGCCATTTCTCAGACTTTGAACTCTTCAAAACCTCTTCATAGGTAGTAGGCTTATTATCTTCAATGAGCAATATGTCATTCTGTTCACTCACGAGAAATCCATATCTCTCGAGAATATAGCATATCCTACGTGACCTATGAACTTCCTTTGTTAAAGAAGGTTAAACTGTTACTTCATCTGTATGAGTCACAGTCTCAGGTTTAGGCAATTGATCTGCATTTGTTTGAGCATCTTGAACTTCTTCAAGTTCAATATTACTCCCACTGTCGTCTTTTAAAAGAAAATCTCTCTAAAAAGACAACATGTTTTGAAACAAACACTTTTGATTCCTCCGCAAGGTAAAATTGATATCCCATTGTTTCTTTAGGATACCTTACGAACAAACACTTGTTAAACATTGCATCAAGTTTATCTGACTGTATCCACTTCACATAAGCAGGATAACCCTAAACTTTCAAATGAGAAGGAAAGGGTTTTTTGTTAGTTCACCTCTTATATAGAGTAACTTGAACTGTCTTTGATAGAACTCTATTTAACAAATAAACAGTTGTCTCTAGTGCATACCCCCAAAAGGATATTGGTAAATTTGCAAAGCCCATCATAGACCATACCATGTCCAATAAGGTTCGGTTTCTCCTTTCGGCCACATCAATATGATGTGGTGTGTAAGGTGGAGTCCATTGAGATAAAATCTCATTATCTCTGAGTTAATCTAAAAATTCTTGGTGTAAGTATTCCCCACCTCGATCGGATCGTAGTGTCTTGACACTTTTTCCAAGTTGGTTTTTTACTTCATTTATGAATTGTTTAAACTTTTCAAAAGCTTAAGATTTGTATCTCATCAGATACAGATACCCATATTGAGAATAATCATCAATAAAGGTAATTAAGTAAAGATAACCACTTTTGGCATGGATGGACATTGGACCACATACCTATGAATGTATTAGATCTAATACTCCAATCGCTCATTCACCCTTTCCCTTAAAGGATAACTTAGTCATCTTTCCTAATAAACAAGATTCACACATGTCATATGGCCAAGGCGACAATGCCATAAGTAAGTTGATTTTAAATTATCTCGTTTATGTCTTTTTGTGTCATTGACATTCATAATTGGATGTGACATATCTAATATGTAAATTCCATTGCATAATGTACCAGTACCATAGAG
>JAOTAZ010000006.1:23784677-23795154 GCA_025629785.1 Erythroxylum oxycarpum
TAAAGTTCAGTCATTGTCAAATTATGTGTCTCACCACTATATAACCTTTCTTTTATTTGTCGATTTACATATTTGATATAATGGAAACTTGTCCTTGATTTATCAATGATGTCCTCAATGTCAAATTCTTTTATTCTTCATAATTATTAAAGATGTCTTTTGTTATGATATTATGAGTTAGCATCTTAAAGGTCGATTAAACTATCGTAGTAAACATTTTAAAGTTTTCATTATTAATAATGGAAAGTAGATATTCATTCTATATTATCATCATCACTAGCAAATGTTTGAATCTATGAAAATTATAACTTGTAGTAACTATTTCATTATTTCCTTTCATTAGGTTAGGAGTAAAAAAGTTTCACGTCCTGATACTATCTTCCTTCTATTATATGAGTCTATATGCCTCTTTAAATAAGGTGCTCTAGGTTTAGAGTCTTCAACCAACATCTTATTACAATTCCTTGCATTTGACCTTATTAACTCCATCACTTGATCTACACTTGATGAAATGAATTCAAAAATCACATCTTATCTTCAAAGGACTAAATACTTTAGCCTGAAATGTTTCTTCACCTACTATATTACCAGGTATCAAATTGGAACTCTATTATGTTGTGTTATGTTGTTAAAAGATTATGCTTATCCATTAAGAACAATTATAAACAAGATAATAATTAAAAATTAGAATGAGATACAGACTTTTGACATACTTGATATAAAAAAGAACTTATGACATAAGTTATAATCATTTGAATATAAAAAATTCCATAATCTTGTAGGTCCTAACAAATTGTTAGTACTAAAAACTATTAATAAGGGCTAAAGAAAGCAAATCCAATAGAGTAGGTAGAAGAATTATGGGTCAATTTTTTCAAGTAAAAAATTCATTCTTTCTAAATGGATAAGCACCATTTAGATTATCCCAATTTATAGTTTTTGGAGAAATATCTAAATGTTAATGACTATATGATCATTCCAAGACTTCAATGCATACTTGCAGACTAACATAGAGGAAACAAAAGCTCAAAAATTTTATGTGATGTTAGTTGTGATTCAATTTATAGTAAAGAAATTTTATTTTTCAGTTATTAATGGTTTAGAAAATTTTCATTTCATCATTAGATTGCAAATTCTTTTTCTTGCTAAAAACTACAAAAATGAGACAATATATTATGCTAGTTTATATGAACTCTCAAAGCTTGATATAAGTTATAATTCCAAGACCACTATAGAAGCAAGCTTTTTCTGAATCATATAGAACTTATAACATAGATTTGTTCTTTGTTTTAAAGTTTCCTATTATTGGACACATGAAAATTTGGGTTTGACATGCTAATAAAATTTAGAATAAGACACAAAGTCATAGACTAGTCTTAAAGATAAAAACACCATACAGTAACATTAGAAGTTGGAATGATAAAATAATAAATTTTAGCAACTATATTTTTACTTTGCTAAAACATTCTTACTACAATACACTTTTTTACTTTATCAACTATATTTTTATTTCTACAAAAAATCTAAATTGTACAGGGAATAGGTTTGCAATAGTTTTTAACTTATTTTTTCAAAGTTATTATTTTCTTACTTTGAGGCAATTAATTGTTATTGTCTCTTTGAGTTAATGCACGGGTATCTATTGTAACCAACGCTAGATATTTTTTATGGTTCTTTTTATCGACTTATATGTTCAAATTTACAATTTATTATCTAAATGTTAATCCCTTTAATGTCAAAAAAGAAAAAAAAACTAAAGCATTTTTTATTATGAAACTTTTAAGGAAATAACAAGCCTTTTTGGGGCATCACCAACTTAGATAATAATAGTTAAATACATAATATTGTTTGGTGACTAAGATGTTAGCCAATAAATTAGATATACTTGTGGGAGAGAATATAAATTACTTGACAAGTACCCTCAAGCATTCCCTAATTACCAACAAAGTCATCTACAAACTTTCAACTTCTAATTCTAATGTTGACTAAATATTTACTTTTGTTAAATAAAGATGAGCATTTAGAGGTTGAAGGAAAGAAAATTTAAGCTAGGATGTTGACAAACAAAATACGTTTAAACATTTACATACCCTTTTTGTTTTAATTTATCTTTCACTATTTAAATAATAATTTCAATCAAAATTTAGGTACAAATCCGTTAACATTTTTAATTAAAAATTTTGAAAATATTCCTATCCATACAATTACTCCCATATGATTGTAGAATAGTTTAAAGTATTGTACTTAATGAAGTTGGTTTAAATGCCATAAAACGGTTGGAACTAAATTAAACAACTAGAAGCTTTTCATAATTGCATAAACATGGTAGCTTTGTGTCGTCAACCTAATACGGAAGGAATGAGGAATTTGAGGAAAGTAATTAAATTAAAGTAACAAGTCAAGATCACAAGTTAGATAACAGTAGAAACAAGTTGAATCCCTCATTTTTAGCTTAACATCCATTTTTGAAATAAAGAAAAATAACACCAACACCTGAAATAAAAAATTCATCACTAAAAGAATCAATTTTTACATGAAGAGAACATTTAATCTCACCATATAAAGTGAGAGCGGCTGGTGGCTGCAACAAAGTGAGTGATAGAGCGAGCCAAGTGAGCAATGGTGTTAGAGAAGTAAGTGCTAGTGAGAGACTATGTCACATTGTAATAAGGCGATTGGAAAAAAAGAAATAATTAATATATTTAAGATAATTACGCATTTATAAAATATTGTCTCAATTCATCCTATATATTTTTAGATTAATGTATAAATTTTTAGATGTATTAGATATATTTTTAGATAAATAATAATAATAATAATAGAAATAATATCACCAATTTCCGCCTTTACTTTATAAAGTCCTTCATCACAAAACAAGAAACGGTCTTTCTAACGCATAAATGATTGGGAGTTCACGCAGTTAAAAAATCGGTCTGATTCTATTTCTGTTCGTTCCGTTTGAAGAAAGGAAGAATTATAAAGAATCGATCCCTCTTTTAATTTTAGTTGAAGAATCGAAGAATTACAAATTAATATAAAAAAAACTTAATTGATTGAATTAATATGTGAACAATCAAATATAAAAATAATCAAATACAAAAAGGTGCGAGATCTTGATACAATCTATCTCATTATTCTCTGTATTTATTAAAAAATAATGTTATTGTTTTGTTTATAAACATGTCCAAATGTTGGTAACCTATAAGCTGATCAACTTAAATTAAATATGTTAACAAATTATATTGATATGAGTGGAAAAGAATAGAGTGGGATCAATTTGTCATTCCTATACCACAATATGCTCCTAAGGAAACGGTATCTTCGTACACCCAAAAAGCACCAGCTCTCTCTCCGCAGATACAAACAAAAGCTGCCTTAAACCCCAATATAAACCCTGCTTGCCTCACACACACAGAGTACTACTACACTCCCTGTGAGCAAAACCCAAGACAAAAATGGCAGACCCTTCAATCTACAACTTCCTCAACCACCACCAACAGCAGCAACCCACTACCACTAACCCCAAAAAGAACCCACCACCCCCGCCGCCACCGCATTCCTCCACCAATACTTCTTCACGCTTCTTTCAGTGCCTCTACTGTCCCAGGAAGTTCTACACCTCCCAAGCACTGGGTGGCCACCAGAACGCTCACAAGCGAGAAAGAGCCGCCGCTCGCCGTAACATGTCTGTGGCCGTGGACCCCATGATGGCATCGCCCGCTGGTGGTGGTGGTCTTCAACACCATCATCTTCACAATCATCGGTTACCAGCTGCTGGAAATGGTGGTGGAGGAGAGTCATATGTTGTGGACATGAGTACTACTAATAGCAGTGGGCATGGTCCTTATTTTGTCGAGCAATGGCTGGAACCCGTGCAGTACCAGTTCGCAGCAACTCCTTCGGTTACCTCGCTTACGCAACTTTCTCTGCCTCCGCCTCCTCCCCATCACTATCATCATCATCATTATGGCCACGCTCATGGTGGTGAGTTTTATGGTGGCTCATCAGCTTCCACTATTACTACTACTACGAGTCTTGATGATGTCGTTCTTTCACCACCAGCCGATCCTAATGATACTAACGGAAGCCTTGATCTCAACCTTCGGCTTTGAATCAATCCCCACTACTTGCTCAGTTTGTTATTTTAAAATATTGTCAAAGGTCTCTTTTCTTTTTGTTAGGGTAGGGTTTATGATGAGACAGTCATTTTCTATGTTGAAGCAAAAGCAAGCTCCGTCTATGTGGTTTAGAACTGATTAATGTATGGATTTTTAGTTTTGATAAGATTTAAGTAGTAAATGTGATGAAGAAGTTGGGGTTTGAACACTTTAAACGCATAAACTTGATTGACTCAATGCAAGTGTCGTCGGGGATTGACATGATCATCGATCACAATCAGCCATGCCCATATATATATGACGAATAAATTAAAAAAGATTAGCTAGGCTGATGAGACCTCTTCCTCTTCCAAATGCATAGATATGGTAAAATGTGCGAGTCGTACAGTGCAGCTGTACAAGCAAGCAAAGCAGCCCAGCAGAGGAGTTTCTCTCTCATTTCTGTTACTCTCTCTGTGACTGTGAGTGTGTGCGCTAAGAACATGAGGTGCAGATGAGTACGTATAGGCAAAAGCCACGCGTATCGTATACAAAGGAATAATCCGCAACTTTACTTCTCATCAGTTAGCCAAGTTTCTATACGTAATCTGGTCAGGTACCAAGAGATTCCCTACCCTATCGTCTACATGAACAGAAGAAAATTAAAGAAATGGGAATTGTATGAAAAGTTTCTTCCTTCACATATATATATTTCTTGGGTATTGGCTATTGATTTGAGGGTGTTTCAGGACTAGACGTCCTTTCTCTTCTGGTATTAGTAAGTATGAAGGAATGATTTTATTAGGCTTCCTCTTTAAAAGTGTTGTTCTAGGTTCCCTTTTACTGCTCTTTTTGGCTTCTGCTTGTGTACTTAGTACTTACTGTTTCAGTCTCAGATACATATGAAGTGAGCTTGTCCTTAGTAAGTTTGTTTTATATCAATCAGTCTTCTTTTTCTATCGTCTCTGCAGCCTTTCTTATTCCATTATTTCCCCTACTATGTCTATGACTATACATATGTGCCTCGATCTCTAGCTTCTTAATTTGTTAACCCCAATCACCTTCAAACCCACATTTGTATGTTATTGTTAGCTAAGTCCATTCCGATTAACTTCTGTTTTTAATAACTTAATTTGCAAGAAAGACTTGAGACAATATTATAAATAATTACTTTAATGATTATGTTATGTTATGACATAAAATTCCTAAAATCCCTAATCATTCTAAAACTCTAAATTATACTGAATCCATGCCACCCCGGCCCCTCCCCTCTCTTTCGCATCTGCTCTGGACAAAGCTCTGTTAGTCTGAAACTGAAGCTAATTCTTCAAGAATCGCACTTTGGCTTTCCTGGTGTCGTTGAAGTTAATTCCTCTTTGAACGTCAAGTCATTAGCTGTCGTTGCATCATCCTTGTAAATTATTCTATAATTTCCACGAAAATATTCTGTACAAAACGAGGTTAGGTTTTTAATAAAAATATCAAAGCGAAAAACTAAATCCTTTTCTGTGTCACCGCAATAACATGCCTTAATTTGCTGTCAAAAGTTGCTGGGTGACACAATCAATGGAAAAAACTTAATTTTGCATGACAACATTATGACTCAGTACCTTCTCATGTAACTGACTTCTCAAATGTGCATACATATATGCCTCTTGCCTTATCATATCTGCAGCTTTAAACTGAGCATGCAATTCTGTTAGTTGGTTAGGTTCGCCTACATCTTGCTTAACTTTGAAAAGGTTCTCTCAGAAGGTGGTGCGACTTGCGAGAGAGAGGGGAGGAGGGTGGCGTGGATTTCAATTTGGAATTTGGTCCTAATTTGAAGTTTCTCAATTAGGATTTGTTAATTAATAACTTAACTAAATAATTAAAGTAATTACAAAATATTCATAATTTTAGGTTTTTCTAGAATAACTTATTATACCACGTTGCATACATGTGATATTACTCATATTAGAGATAATGTAATACTTAATCGGCATAAATTTATCCTTGTTAAATTTTCTATTTATTTATTATCTATTTTGAATATTTTAAAAATACCAAGATTGAAATTAAATACTCTAAAACATGAGAGTCCAAGTTATATTATAATGAAAAAAGTTTAACTTTTAGCTAAAAAGGTTATAATCATAAACAAGTTTAAGATGAGAGTAATATGGAGCATACCCCCACAAAATGTCTCATTATCATGTCAAATTATTTATAATCCTTGGCTAGCTGGTGGTGATCTCAATTGCTTAGTAACATTCCAAGAGGTTGAAGGTGGTAGGAAATTCTCCATAGGAGCTAGCAAGGAGTTATCCAATCTAGTCAATAAGATGAGCCTGCTAGATCTTAACTCAATAGGCAGGCATTTTACCTGGTCCAATAAACAACGTAACAATATGCTCATCCGGAAAAAAAGAACTTGATAGATCTCTTGTCAATCCAACCTGACTAAATCTCTCCCTCAATAATATGTTCATTTTGGTGAGAATATGTTGATCATCACTCATATATGCTTATACAAAATCTAGAAGAACCAAGGAGAGGTAGAGCTCCATTCAACTTTTTTAATGGAGTCACGCAAATAAAAGGATTCTTTGAACAAACTTGAAAATGCTGGAATTAGGATGTGCAAGGTCACAAATATTATTAGTTAATGCAGAAGCTAAAGCTCACCAAGGCAGCATTGAATAATTTGATCAAAGACCAAACAAAGAGCCTTACAATTACTAAACAAAAAATGATACCAGCTTAAGAGGCTTGCTACACATCATAACATTGACTTTAGGTTAGTCGAAATGCAAAGATTAAAGGAATATCAGGAGGCCTTAACACATCATAATTCAACCCTTAGATAGGAAAACGAAAATTAATTGGCTTAGACAAGGGGATTCCAATTCTAAATTTTTTCATTCTTCTTAACTCTCCATAAGAAACTTAAATAAAATTGCAAAATTAGTTGACAGCATGAGTATCACTCACTTTGAATAGACTGGTTTACAAGATCTCATCAAGAATTTCTTCATTGAACTAATGAGATATGATGTATCTCCTCAGCCTAACAACAATATCAAAAATTTATTCGATTGCTTTCTCAATCAGGAGCTCAAAGAAGCCTTAGTTTCTCCTTTCCTAGTTCATGATGTTCAAAAAATGTTGTTCAATCTACACCCATCAAAAGCTTATAGACTTGATGATTTTCCCACCTGCTTCTTTAAAAAAACATAGGAGGTTACTGGTAAACTCTTTACAAAATTTGTATTGGAATTTTTCACATCATCCAATATGATGAAAGAGATGAATCAAACCTACATGTGTCAAGTCCCAAAGAAGCAAAATCCCTCAACTATAGCTAATTTTAGATTCATTTCATGTTGTAATAAAATCAACAAAGTGATTGACAAACTTCTAGTTATAAGGTTGAAAAATGTTCTAACTGAAACCATAAACTCTGCACAAGGGGCCTTTCATCTTGAAAGAAACATAGGTGATAATATCTTCCTCTTGTAAAAGCTGCCAAACAGTATAGTTCAGCCAAAAGAATCAAAAGTTGTTTGCTGAAAATTGATTTTTATAAAGCATATGATACAGTCAATTAGAGTTTTACAAAGCTTTGTTTTGAAGCAATGTGCCTTCCTGAGAATTTGGTGAACTGGATCATGATTTGTATCCAAAACTCCTCCCTCAGTGTGTTGATCAATGTAATCCCATCTAAATCTTTCAATAATACTAAAGGAATTAGAAAAGGCAATCCCCTATCTTTTCACTTTAGTGATTGAAGGATTTTATAAACTACTTAAAATTTACTGCCTGTAATGGAAGATTTCAATTCCATTACAAATTTAAAGAAATTAGCTTAACACACTTGATCTACATAGATGACTTAGTGATCCTCAATGGTGCAGATCCTCATTCCATCAAATTTCTTTTGCATATCCTGGAAATGTTCACTAATTGGTTTGGACTGAAGATCAATATTGAAAAGCGTCAGTTGTATATCTCATTAAATGTAAGGAAGATCGAATTTGCACTTCCACCATTCAAATACCTTGAAGTGCCTATTACCATAGCAAAGCCAAAATTCTAGACTTGCATTCCTTTTATAGAGAAGATCAAAACCAGGATTAATGCTTGAAAAAACAAGTTTCTTTCCTATGCAACTACACTCGCTCTTATCAACTCATTCCTTAATAGCCTACACATTCATTGGTCAACTCATGTGGTTCTTCCAAAGAAAGTGACCAAAGAATTCACTAAATAGTGAAAGCATTTCTTTGGATTGAAAAAACAAAAAATGCCAAAAGTGAAAAAGTAAAATGGAATGAACTTACAATTTCAAAGAAGCAAGGTGGACCAGGGATTATTTCCATTTCACAAATGCAAAAGGTGTTTTTGAACACAAGAATATGGAGATTGTACACATATAAGAAGACCCTTTTGATCAAATTGACATCATGATTATCATTTTAAAATTTTGAATTCACTACAATAAAAAAGATATTTGGTGAAAAAAAAATCATAGCTAAAGGTCTCAAAATCGTTGCTAATAGTATTAACAACGATTTATATTCATCACCAAAAATGTCACCAAATTCACGTAGCTGAAAACTATAGATGACGTTTTTCGATAATAATAGTGTTTACCTATGCTCTTTTTTGTAGCAAAAAAATATTAGCGGCATGTTGAGAAATCATTTCTAATACCCTTTGGCTAATCCTAGTTTTCGTAGATAAAAACTATTAGCTACGTTTCCATAAATGTAGCAATGAAACATTTGGCTTCATACCTAAGACCATTGCTATGACCAAATCTTTTACAATTACCTTATTTCCCTCAGACATTGATTTTTGTAACAACTCTTGCAACTTATTATAAACTTAGAAAAACAAAACTATTATTCAATGAAAATATTATTAGTTAGTTACATAAATAAATAAAATTAAAATTAAAGCAAATTTTTATACTTACATAGTTATTTTCTACTTGTTTTGATATCCACCTTTGACCTTCCTTATAGTAAGTGAGTTTGTTTAGTGTGATACTATCACACTCTTGTCCATTTAGCTCCTTCTCACTTTATTTTATGAAAAATACATTGCATAATAAATAATGTAGTGTTTGTTGATAGAATTATAACTTGTAAACAAAGATCTTACATATTCATTTCGGACGACAATAATTTTCATTTTTCCTCTACTAACCTTTTCCTTCTCATATTTTTCCTAAATAAAGAAAAAAAGATAGTTATTAAATCATCTAACAAGGTTAATGGGTGCAAATGTGAAGAGAAATAAAACAAACGTAAACTTTGGGAGAGGGCCAATAATCACACAAATTATTTCAATTTTTTGGAGAGATCCGTTCTGAAACATCGTTGCCTCTTCATCAGAAGGAAAAGACTTGTAACACTAATGAAACCTAGAACGATGATCTTTGGTCATTTGTTTCAACAATGAGGTCAAGTAGTTGGAAACATCAGGGTTATCGATATTGATGATGTTCAATTTCATATGTGAGCAATAAGTAAAAGTGTAATTAATCTTAAAATAAGTGAAACAATATTGCATTTAGCATCATTCGAATTAGCTCTCTTCCTTTATTATTTGTATCTAATTTTTTATTAGGAAGCTATTAGAAGAACTTGTGATTGTATTACTATGTGTTGTGCAAAGCTTCCTCAAATCTTTAAGAGAATATAAATGAAAATAGAGGTGATGGTTATGTCCTAATGGTCCATACAGGATTAGAAAAATTGGTTGTTTTGGAATAGTTGTTGATTGCAAAAATTATGTCTGTTCATTGTGATGATGATAGAGTCATTCAATTAGGTATGCATTTGTTCGAATTTGGGTTCTTTATATCGTTTGATTTAGCTTTTTAAGTTATATACTATTTGTTTCTTAGGTGAAACACATAGTACGTGCAGTTCATATAATTTAGTGATTCATATTACATCTAAGAAATCGTTCATTGTATCTTTTGGTAGTTTAGTTAAATTCAAGAAGTTATTGAAAGAGGGTGTTAATAATTGACACCTGGGGGAATATCTTTCACTATGTCAATTGATACCTTTGATCGCATAAGGAGCCTTCTTGATAATCCAAACATAAGAAAACTGTTTTACCTTATCTACTGAGACACATGTCATTTGGAATATAGAAAAATAATTATTTCTTTTTCTTTTCGATGAAATAGGCATGAAACTTTATTTTTTATTTTGTCTGTAAAAATTGTTAAACTTCTAATTAAAATCTTGTACTACATACCATATATCATTATATTATATTACTTACCATATACCAATATTTATTGTTTTAATTTTTTGTAAGAATCATATATCATTATATTACATAATTTATCTTAAAATTATTTGAAAATTTTGTGATAC
>JAOTAZ010000006.1:23799923-23813147 GCA_025629785.1 Erythroxylum oxycarpum
AAATAAAGTCGATTTGTGAAAATCAAGATTGCAATAATGAGTATCAGAGTTAAACAACGTGTATTTCATGAGAAGATGTTGTATGAAGAATTCAAATAAGCATCTCAACAATCAAAGATTGGAGATTGTGTGAGATCTATCAGTTGGAGTTTGGGACAAATCGACCATCATGTTGCAAGTCGACTATTAACAATCAAACCTATCAATTGGTTAAATGGACTAGTCGACTATTCAAAGAGCGGAGCCGAAAGTTTCATGAAAAACTTTAGTGTTAGTCAACTAATTCTTGAAGACAAGTTGACTATAATTTACTAGTCGACTATTACACATCGACTAGTCGACTATCAGTTGCAGCTGAACATAATTTGACTGTGTCAATTGATTTCAAATGGGAGAAAATCATCATACAACAGTTAGAAGCGTTCTACAACGGCTAGGAGAGTTCTACAATGTCTAAAAACGTCTTGAAGCCTGCAAATAAAGGACGTAACTTCAGAGGATTGATTACACAAGTCCAAAGCGAAGCATAATTACCATAGTTCGAAATTATCTTCACATCGCTCTCAATTTGCTCTTAGCGTATTCTAATTGTATTCAGCTGTACTGAGCTTTACTACTTCATTTCTATCATTGTTATTATTTTGAGCTGAGTGATTAGAGAAGAATCACTTGATAGGTAGGATTTGTACCAAAAAATAAATCGTTTGTAAGGTGTAGCTTGAATCAGAAGTCAAGTTGAGTTGGAAGGGTTCACACTGAACTAAAAAGTGTGTAGTAAAGAGCTTTGCCAAAATCCTAAGTGGGAGCTTAGGTAGAGGACGTAGGTCTTAGCACCGAACCTCTATAAACACTGTGTTTGCTTCTCTTCTCTATTCTTTTACATTTCAATTTGCTTGTTTGTTTTGTGTGTTTTAATTTTCTATTTTGTAGCACTTTGCGAAAAGATTAAAAGATCTATTCAATCCTCCTTCTAAATCGTTTTCATTTTCTACATTAGCAATCCACTTACCTAAAATACCACTTTGGGAATGGAGAAGATTGCATTATATGGTCTCTAAATCCGAATGGAAAGTTGACAAACCACTCTTGTTATAAGATATTCTTTGACAATATTAGAGAAGTCCCCTAGTATGAACTCTTATGGAAACTGTCTCTTAATCCTAAAGCTTTTATTCTTACATATCTAGTGATTAAAAACATAATAAGAACCAAATGAAGGTGGTTTAACACAAATGACTTAACATGTGTATTATGCAAGGAAGCTGAAGAAGATAAAAATCACCTATTCTTTCTTTGCAAATTCACTGAAGCAATATGGAATTGAATATTACAATTGCTAGCATCAAGAAATCTCTCATATGAATAGGAAGATACCTTGAATTGGTTTACTAATTTTACTAAATCAGGGAAGCAGAATGGGAATTTGCTAAAAACAACTTTCATAACTACAATCTACCCCATCTGAAAGGAGAGGAACAACAAACCATAAAAAAGAGTTGTAGTCAAGTACCAACGGGCAGAACAAATACTGAATTAGGGTAGAGCCATCTTGAATTCTTGCTTGCAATGAATATGCAAGACTCACTCTCCTATGAAATGAGGAATAGATGCAATCTATAACCCAAGTTCTAGTAACTGGTTTTCTTTGACATAAAATTGACATGATCATTCCTGTAATTGCAATCCGGTTATAAGTTGATAGCTAAGCAGTAAAAAGATTTAATGTGCATTAATGCGAGTTAATCAGCGAGGAATGAAGTTCAAAGTCAGCGAAATGCGAGGGACTCGAGCTTGAAGGCGCACGGCTTAGATTGATGTATCATTAAAGTTTAGACTTACTCGTAATCACATAGATTATTAGCCTGCCCTATGTTTGGGAGGGGCTACTAACATTAGGTAGTGGAAAAATTAACCAAAAGAAGCAGAAGAAGAAGAAGAAGAAGAGCAAGCTCCATTTGTTTTTATTTGTATAACATTGATTTATGGTGGCTAGAGCCAAATCACAAGCGCCTGGTGTTTTGATACAATCCCTTGGATAGCAAAAATCATCAAGTACAAGCTACAGGAATACCAATGGGAGATTATAACCATTCAAGTACAAACCATAAAGTACTAAAGAGATTAATTAAAAGGTCCTACAACTTTTTACCCCATGATAGTTCAAGAACCAAACAACTTACTGTATTTTTGTGCATAAATGGAAAATGGATCACTTTCTCCTTTTTCCTGTGCATGGGTCAAACTGTTCATCTACCCAAGCAAGCACATGTCTTGAGAAGTCTCTGACAAATTTTCCAAAGTGATAAAGCAACTGCTCCCACTTGCTAAAATGGTCTTGCTGCTGCTTCCATCATCTTCTTGACTCTAGTCAGCTTTTCTATCTCCCTGAGAGCCTGAAGAAATAGGACGTAGGGAGAGGAAATTCCCTGATCACTCTACCAAACTATTTACATCAAAAGCAACAAGAACAACATAATCTCACTCGGGAAAATTTTTTCATCTTTTACCTCTAGTACCATGTCTTCTGTGGTTACAAGATCCATCTCTTCATAGCCTAATTTGGCAGCTACGTCTGCAAAACAAGAAGTCACTAGAACAAATATAGAAATAAAATTATGTGGAACAAGCAAGATACTTTAGGATTTACTTTGCAGTGAAACAGTAGCATCGGCTGTAGCATATCCACCTCTCAGTTCTTCATACAAAGCAACTAGCTGGGTTAAAGCCAGGTTTTCATTAACCGAACTGTTTGTAATCAAGATGGGAAACACTGGAAGAACTTTTCTTGTTTGCTGTTGAAATTATCTCTAAGAATAAATAACACTAAGCAGATTACATTCACAATTTGAGCAGGAAGGTAACCTCAGAATAGGAATCAGATTCATTATCTGGTAGGGTCAATTGAGTTTGGTCTTCTATCATCTCGCTGGCTACAATTTGTAATGGTACATCAATCCATAATGAGATTCCATGTCTAAGAAGTGCCCTAAATCCCAAGGAATCACAGATTAAAACCAAGAAATATTTATCAACCTTACTAGAAACAAACATCAATGGGAATCACACGCAAATTGGTCCAACTGAGGCTGAGTGAGGTTGAGGTCATACAAGTTAGTTGAACTCTGAACTGCACCATCTCCAGCACATACCACCAATCGACCCATGGATGATAACTGTTTCAACACTTCCGTCTGCAGCCAAATGCACTTCAAATAATGTAACTCATTACCCATGGCATTTAAATGTATCAATATGTGTATACAGACGTGTTACCCTCAAGCAACTTTGAATAGAAAAACCAACTGTTAAAATATCTCAAACAGAATCAGGCCAATCAAATTAAATAGTCTCAAAGTCAAAACTCCAAAGCTACAAGATAATGTACAACCAAATAACGATGGAAAACACAAAACAAAAAATGATACATGATTGAACATGTTGCAAGAGATTCACCTCCGAGGCTAGAAATCCCTCCTCATCAGCCTCCCTGAAAGACTTGACAGCAGATTCACCACCAGCTGCTTCTTCTACCAAACTATCACTGTACAGTAAACATGCAATGACTAATTTTGACAAGTTAGAAAGTCCAGGAAGCAATTGAGGGAGGAAGGAATATCTGCGTACCTGTCAAAATAATAGTAGCGCAAGCCGTCTGCTAGAAGCTTGCCCAAATTGGTTTTTATGGAACTCTTCATTCCTTCGGATTAGGGAATTTGTATTTGACAAAACAAACAGAATGATCAGACCCAAAATGGACAATAATCAAAAACAAACGAAGGGACTGACAATGCGTACCAACAAGGAATATGGACGTCCCTTTGAGTACAGGGGATAAATCCGCGGCTCTCTTCTGCAAAAATAAAACCTGAAGCATAACAATCTCTTCGATTCTAAAGACTCACAGAACTCGCGCACATTGCTTGGTGTGTGATCATATTATGCATAGACATACACAAGAAAGCCCAGAATCGCAAAAGAGAGAAGATGAATGTCACACCTTCAATTCAAGAAATTGATCAATTTTGGTTTCTGTCCACACAAAACCGAAATGAATCGTCCATATAAGCAAAAAGAAAATAAAACGAAAATTCCATCAACTTTATCAGAAAACATGGATAATTCAAAAGAGAAGTCACCGGAAGTGGAAGTATCACTTGGAAGCGAGCAAGTAGCAGCGGTGATTACAGGTTTTGGGCAGACAGACAGAGCACGTGAAAAAATAGGAACGGAGTGAAGAGGAGGAGGAAGAGGAGGAGTGTTGAATTTGGTGGAAATGGCTGATGGAATTGGCGGCGTGAGTGGTCTTGCCGACGCCGTCGTTAACTCCATTAATAAACTTTGCTTATCTGGTTTGGGCAATATTTTGGCTCTTCTTGCGAGGGCCTACGAGGGACCTGGAATGAGATGAAGTGCAGAGGAGGGCGGTGCTTCCATTGGATTAGGCTCCTCCTTATTGGGCTATCCAACCATACAGCCTTCACTTGCGCTTCAATTCAATAGCCACAAAAATCCCTTTTCAATATATACTTTTAATTAAGAAGATTTCTGTTAAAACTGACACAAGTTGATGTTAACAACTCCATCAGAGAGAGACACGGTTAGATGATGATGTTGGATTTCTGTGATTTCTTTTAGGAATTCTTTCTCCTTCATTCTCATCTCTAATTCATATCCCAATGTCACGTATAGCAGGAAATAGGAAAAAACTGTAACATACTTGTCATAAGAAGTTAAGACAATATTATACAGCCTGAACGTCTAGCAGACAGGATTCTGGACTAGCAACACAAATGCACATGGACTCTACGGTAGCCTGGGTCGCCACTACCATCACTCTTCCGTTTCGGTGGAAAAATATTAATAAACTTGAAGGTATTCATTGGTGTAGGGTAAGAATGCAATCACTGCTGCAAACAAGATGTGCGCATCAAGTGCAACTGAAGTAGAAGAACCAATTTATTCAACAAACACGAAAGATTAGCGTCCAGCAGGATAGTTCTTCATAAATTTGTGTACGAATGCAAAGCTCTACCTGGATTGGTGATTGTTTGGGGAGGATAAACATGATCTGCAGTAAACCATAGTTCACTCCAAATTAGCCCAGACTAAAAATTACGGATGTGAAACTAATCAATTTGTTGTACTTCCTATTTACAGCAAGATTTTGTATGATGATTACACCAAAGACTTGTGCAAAGCAGAACCTAAAATAATCACAGCTTCCACATCCACGAAAGTTATCAGCTTCCACCTGTAACACGTACAAAAATTTTATGCTCAACGCTGAAATTGAAGTCTATAGTCACAGTATCTCTAGCATTCTTGAAAATTCCAACACAACCACAAAGATATTCATCATGGGCACAAGATACCTTCCTCTTTTTGATGAAGATTAGTTAGAGAATTGAGTTGCACTTTAAAATATGGTAGCTATGCTAAACATGCATGTTAAAGATTCTTGAATGTATCAAATCATTTGTCAAAGTCCAACTGCCATCTGTTATAACAAAGGATGTGTTATAATTGTCAGGCCTTCAACTTCAGTAGTCAAAGGGTTAGGGAAAAAGAATGCAGATTATAAGTACAAAAATGTGAGACCTTTCTGTGTAATTTCGTCAGCCCCCTAGAGAGACACTGTCGAGCCATTTCTTTCAGTCAAGATACATAGAAACTGGAGGAAGATTAATTGGAAAAAGAAAAATTGCAACTCAAAGTGAACCAGTATTCACATTTTCCTTCTGTTCAGAATCTCAATAAGCATTTAATGCATCTCAAGAAACATAAAAAAAAATTCAAAATTTATTAACTTAAGCTCTTGGGATAAGTTTAATATTGGGAACAAATATAGTGTTGTATGAATTTTAAGTGAATAATGTAGCTTCCCCCATATTACCGACCTTGCCATATGACTTGAGGGGAGTTGGGAAGGTTATGAAACTTCAAGACAAAGGCCTTTGATGGGGAGGGAGATAGAATGAATGCAAATGATGTACTGTGTAACTAAGTGAAGATTATGATCATTTATACTTTTCCATGCTATCAACCCGATAAGTTGCAATAATGATATCACTACAACTACCACCTCATCACTTTATCACTGAAACCACAGCAAAAACCATTTTGTAAATCCACTATTGTTACGCTGACATTACAACAAACATACAAGAATCGGAAACGATAAGTAATTTTTTTCAAATATTATAGAAAGTGTTTAAGACGAACATTTTAAAATCAAACCACTGGTGTATTATCTCAGCCAAGATTCAATATTTCCACCAAATAGAGTAAAAGGAAGATTCTTCTATCCTCTTTATTATTATTTATTAATATTATTACTATTTTTTATCATCATTATTACCGGTGTTCTTATCAGTGTTGATCATAGTATTGCTGTTTCTTAAGGACGATTGAACTAAAATTATTAGACCTGTACCATTTCCAGGTATAGCATTCTACTCCCATCCATTTCATACATAGGAGGGACAGTAGGGAATAATTGCTTGGCTTTTTATATTTCTCAGAAAAATAATAAATGAAAAGCGAGTTACCTCCAATTTGATCAGAGTGAGCAATCGATTCAGGATTGGTTAATGCTCGCTTCATCTTGGCAAGGAAGATAGGCGTCAAAGGTGGAGATTCAACTTCCTCTGCTTTGCTTAAAGCTTTTGGGGACTCCAAAAGCTTAGAAGCATGTGTAGTCATCGTTCTCTGACTGCTTGATCGTACTGAAAAACTCTGAGAGACTAACAATGGTGGAGGGGGAAGACGAGATGCCAAGTTTGTTGTAGACGACGGAATCTTATTTGTTCTAAAAGGCTCAGGATTTCTAATCAAGGGAGCAGACTGAGAAATTGATGCCTTAGATTTTGTTGTTTTGGTAGCTAGATCTCCTGGTGGCCTAGGAAGCTCATGAAGCTCACTTGTCCTTGGAGAAGAAGCAAAGGGAGGAGAAGTACTTGGGGATACTTCTGGAGGTGCAGTAGGCTGAGAAACTGGGCTACAAGAAAAAATTCCAGAAATATGTTTGAAATGTTCACTTGAGGGAATGGGACCACTGGCAGATAAAGCAGGTTTTGTTGTATATGCTTTACCAAATCTTGGACCAGGAAGAGAGTGTTGCTTTGTTTTTTTACTGTCAGATGTATTACATGCATCAAGTTGAGAAACAAGAACCCCCTCATGTAATGGAATAGGCGTTTGGGTTGAGCCACAGCCGCTATTGCTCTCTCTTTCTGCTGCAGGTGTCTTAAATACCACAAACCCTGCTAGGTGGCTATCACCAGAATCCTTTTCATGCTTTTTCTGTTCCGAAGGTGAAGAATGCCAGAAACTATGGCTGCTTCCACTTAGGTCCGTTAGCCTTGGGAGGGCGAATGAATTACTTGGTCTTGAAGATGGAGTAATTCTGACATCAATAGGTGTTGGAAGTGCATATGTGTTGGACTTCCATGGTGCGGATTCCTGCATCTGTCTAAATCTTTCAGCCGAGTTGGGCTTTCTATCAGGAATAATTGGGGCAGAATGACTACCGCTTTTAGGTTCCCTATCTGAGACCAGGAGACCCTTTTCATTTGTCTCTGGTTTTGACTGCAAAAAGATGCAGAATTTCAACTTGAAGTAACTGAACTTCTGGGAGATAAGTACAGAATCATCAGAGCAAGTAATTGGAAAAAAATTTGTCAACGTAATAATGATCATCTACACTGAAACCTCACATGAAAGATGTTTCAATGGCATCTCTAAGAATCGGCAGAATGTTAAACATATAAATCAGTATTGTCCTAGATTGATAGAAATAATCACAAAAAGCATTCACACACCAGCATAAGGCAATGCAAGAATCTACCTCCAAACTTTCCGCTGTTGAAGTTTGAGGAAAAGAAACATCCACTTCATCCACCTGGATATTAGAGATGGATGTTTATTAGCACAAATGACAGCCAAACAATTATAATTGTCCTACTAAGTGTGCTTTGCTGTTTTAGGTTTCTAGATAAGTTACAAATAAGAACATGCCAAGAAAGTCATTTTGATTATCCCCATTAAAGACATTCTTTTGTGTCCTGATCAATGTTCTTTAGTCAAAAGGTTAAAATGCAGCCAAACAGTTACATTGAGGCAATTCTTCAAGACAATCCAAAGTAAACTACTCAATCATCATGGAGCTTAATCTACGACTCAAAGGTTCTGGAAGCAATCTTAATATTCCTCATAACTGATAAAATAAAGCATGAACTGATATATCCTCTTTACCTCATAATGAATATGCATAAAAATCAATAATTTACAACAGAAACCTTCTAGAAGAAACAAATATTTTTTTTTCAGACAGCTGTCAATATTTGGAAAAAGGAGGTCGTTATAACTGCACGCTCATTCTACACCATTTATTAAACACATCATATTTAACAAAGCAAATGCTTAGTACAACCAACACATATATGTCAATTTCGATAAAATGATCAACATTTAACAGAGAAATTTCGTAAAGCATAATGTATTTTAAAGAAATGGAATTTGATTATTCCCCATGCAAATTTAGCACAGTACATAGCACATAGTAAGCCAATTGTTCAATTCTTCTAAACCTAGAAAATTTTCTTACAGCATTTCATCCTCACCTCCATTGAATCCCTTGACATGGAAATAACATCATGGTCCAATTTATTTTGTCTATAATGAAAACTCAAATCCCTGCTTTCATTTGCATTATATTCAGTACCACTCTTATGTTCACCATCATTGGCAAGTTCGCTGAACTGGTAGTCAATATGTTGCTGTTCTGTAACTAGTTTTACTTGAGGCTCTACTGCCTCAAGTGATCTGAGTCCCTTTCGGAAGAAATTCAACTACATTTAAAGTTGGAAAAAAGGCATATAACCATCAAATAAGTGAAAGATTTATAGGTCTGAGCAGTAATATTATAATATATATGAAAAGGAAACCTGAGCAGCATGGTGTTGTGCAGCCTGTGTCAGGAGACTTCTCAGCTGTCCTTGCTTCAGAGATTTCATCCGGAAAATGCACATGGTTGCCTCTTCATCATACTCATTGTAAGCAGTTTGCAGCTGTTCCTGTGTAAAAGATTTACCTTTCCCATTCTTTGACCGACCTTTTTCTTTCTGTTGTGCCAGCATGTACTCATATATGCTTCTGAAAATCATTTAATTAATCAGAAGAAATTTAACACCAAGAAATCAAAGAAAAGATAAACAAAAGGTGTACCTTTTTCCATCACATTGCCGTTTCATATCCTGCAGCAAAGAGCAAGTTGAAAATAAGCAAAATCAGATTAAGGGAGCATTTTAAAGATGCCATGACATTAGTAAAGCGGTATAAAAATAAAGCAAATAGTTGAAAATATAAGTGCCAGCATGAGGGAGCACGTTGCTGGAACTAGGGAAAAGCTCCTGGGCATGGGGTTCATGTATGCATCTAGGAATGTACTGTTGAATGGCCAATCATGATAAGCTCATTTTCCATTCCTTAAACACACAGGGATAAAAGCATGATACTGCTAGTTCCTGGAGTTTTCCAACAAACTTTTATTGTTTAATGATTAATGCCAGTAATGAAAAGTACAACTAGATCTTTTGTCCAGAAAAACAACATGGGATGATAAATTTGCCCAAAAGTTATGGGCAGGTTGTGTGAATATACAAACTATTACAAATAGAAACACATAATATAAAACAAACTTCTGCTGAACAAAACAACAGCCTCATTATTTCTTAAACTTTATTCAAGAAGATCTTTCTAGTTCCTAATTTTCTGTTTATTGTTGCACAAACAAACCAATACCATGTCGTCTATATAGAGTGATTAGATCTTTCTTTATATTAGAGCTACTCTATATCAGATTACTTTAAGCCTAGATCTTTCTCTACTTTAAACATATCAAGCTTAAAGGTACAATCATGATTACTTCACTATGATATTAATAATCAGAACAAAGGAAAGATTTGAATGGTGCCAGACAGCTAGGTATTTCGTTGCATTGCCACCATAATAAAGGAGATTTGTGCAAGATAGCAACAATAGAGGTAGATAAACAAACCTCCAATGTCCTGAGTTCACTGAGAAGAGATTCGGATGGGTTTGTTATTGTGAGGAATACATGAGACCGCTGAAGTACAATTAGCAGAAGATTAAAGACAGGTTATTTAGAGGCACCATCAATAATATTAAATATTAGCCATAAATGGGAACGGAACAAGACGCACTTACATAAGTATCAACAATTTTCTGAAGTTCAAGTTGCAAATTCCCCAGAAACAACAAAATTTTGCCTGCAGACAATTTTAGTACAATCACAGCAGATCATACTTGTAGGGTCAAAAGTATGGTAATCATGATGCATATTTGACTGCAGAAACATGGACTTAACAGTTCCTGCTGTCTCTTTCTCTCTTTTTATTTATTTTTATTTTGCCTTCTCATCATTTTTGGTGGCCCAGAAGGAAATCAAGGAGAATATGATCTTTATATATTGCTAGATATAATTCTGTAAAAAGATCAATCCTCTAAAAATCCATGAAGTTGGAATGCATCCACCAGACTGCAAGGAAAGATGAGTAAAGTTTCAGTTGAAGCACCCAGAAGGTGAACATACAAGCTGAAGCACATTCTCACTGGAAAATTTCATACTCGTCTCCCTCTGCTAAGTGACATCCGGGTACACTACTGAAATTAAAATACAGATTTACCACTTCTGGTCATATATTTTAAAGGATAAAAGATACAAACTTCTTTTGTAATTTACTCATTTAAACAACCCCTAATGGTCCAAAAAAAACTTTGTAGCGTTAAAATAATTATAAAAAAAACCTTTTACTGATTTCCTTTCTTGCTCTTTTAATACAATTTGTTATAGGTCAGAGCAGTCATTGAAGCTGTCACGTATTTAACAATCATAGCAGTCGTTCAAGCTGTCTCGTATTTAACAATCAGTCACATAACAATTTATGTTAAAATAATTTGATAGAAACTTCGTAAAAGGTTTTGCTTTAGTATTTCTAATATCACAAGGTAATTTTTAATTAATTTTAAACAATAATTGTATTCTTAAAAATACGTGAAACCACAGGGCAGTCTACTTCTTTTCCCCTATCTCAAATAAGGAAGATGTCTTACTCTTTACACTACAATGCACCTATCTTCATGTGTCAACAAGATATTAACTTAAAAGAGAGATAATAGTACAACACTACAGTCTAGTTTTACGGACAAGTTACACTTGAATGAAGGAAGTCCATAGTTGAGTGCCAATATATGTCTTAGAGAGCACCAACACAGTCATTTTTTCAAGTATATTAATAAAACAGGTAGACAATTCGGTTACCAGTTTCGTTATTTTCGTGAAATGCAGTTTTGTTCAAGAGAAAAGAACCCATTTCCTGCAGGGATTCTGAGAATTCTGGAAAGAAACAAATTGATAATCAACTGTTCCAAGCTTTAAGAGTTTGGAAAAAATATCATACAAGCACGTTCAATAAACATCGGACTATTTACCATATGCACTGTTTGCTGTTGCTGCCGCCGCCGAAAGCAAGCTATCGTAGCAATCTCTCATGTCCTGCATGTCCTGTGAGAAATCCACAAAATAAAAGAAACGTCGTTTTTGAATTAGTAACCCATTAACTGATAAGCGAAAGAGCAAAGAGAGAAGAGTGTACCTGGGAAGCTTGAGCGAGTTCATCCAACATAGCAGAAGGGAAAGTGTCTCTTTTGTCCTTAGCATCATTCTTCTGAAGCTTAAACCCTCTAAGCTTACCCAGTGATGATTTCATTTCTCTCACCAACTCTGACAAGGGAAGGGGCAAGTGAAACTGCGGTCTATTGAAGCAAGGGGCGATCGGAGGAAGACGAAGATGTTAGAATAATTTTGGACTAATAGCTCCTATCCTTCCTTCCTACGTGCGAAAAGTGCAACTACGATCTATTGAGATCTGACACGTGTTAAACGAATGATAATTTGGATGGTTGACGTGGCAGATAACGGTGGTGATGCGTCAAGTAACTACACGTCAGCAGTAACTTTGGTCAAAGTCAGAGATAGCTGAGAAGAAAAAAGACGTTCAAATTAGTATACTTTGACCGCACTATTGATGTTACAATTTTTTTTCAGTCTTTGATTGTTTATTGTTTATGAAATTTTCGTTCTAATCACCAGTATTGAAAATACCAAACGCAATTTGGACCGACACGTTAATTAATTCTTAATAACATTTTTGGTAATTGATCTTACTAATTGGGTTTCATAACCAGTGCAAAATTGACCAGCTACTATAGAGATGCGCCACATAAACCAATTGTTTTGATAAAAAATTGTGGGCATGATACTTTTTAAGGCCATAACGTGGGAACAAAATTTGTGAATTATCAAATATATATTTTGAATAAAAAAAAGGAAGGATTCCTAATTTATAGGCTTCGTCGGGTTAAAGGTTGTTAACCTTTTTTTTTTTTAATTGATTGATTAAATTTAGCTATTTAAAGGTGAAAACGCTATTGAAGTTATTTAGTAATTGACTGATTAATTGGCTGATCAACTGAAAATGAAAAAGCTACCATCTACCAGCGTTTTGTTCTATCAACTAAATTTTAATATTTGAAAATATAATTGTGCCCATTTTGCTAATAATTTGTTAAAGGATAATGGGTGTAGCTGTCTCCTTTCCCTTCTTCAACAATGATATGAGTACTGTTCTGTACCGGGCGGAAATTTCGGTGGGTACCGGCTTCGGTAACTTTCGAGCCATTAAGGAAAAATTCGAATTTTTCAGGGACCTAATTGCAAAAAAAAAAGTTAAACCTAAAAAATCTACCCCCCAACCTTCTGCTTCTAGACTCTTCTTTTCTCCTCTTCGGTTTCTTCTTCTTCTCGTCGCCGCTGCTCCTCCCTCCTTGGATTTGTTCTGCCGTCTTCTCGCCGTCGACGTGTTCTCCAGTCCTCCTCCTTTGTCTTCGACCAGTGGTTTGTTCTCCAGTTCTCCTCGTCGTCCTCGGTAGTTTGTCGCCGCCTTCGTTCCTCGTCGTCCTCTTTGTCAACAATCGCTCCTCCTCCTCGTCGGCACGACCAGCTTAGCTCCGCCGGAGCACACGACGACGTTGACCCATATTGACACCGAAGACCCGATAGTTTTTGGGGTGTGTGTTTTTTATTTTGGTTTCATTTTTCATGCATTTTGACAAATATTGCTTCTGTGATTGTGTTGATTGTTG
>JAOTAZ010000006.1:23848109-23858762 GCA_025629785.1 Erythroxylum oxycarpum
GAAGAAAATTAAGTTACATTTGCTTTCTAGGAAATTATATTTACATAACTCCAACATATATTTAATATATATTATATATGAGATGCATGATCGAAACCTAATACTGGTATCAGAGCCATCTTGTGCCTTGTTAGATATAGAATACATGACATGTGAAAAATGTTTTTTTGGATTTTCTTTCGCCAATATGTTCATAATCTGTATTTTAATTATTCAGTGGGATTGAAAATATTTTTAATGTGAATAAAATATTTAATTTCAAATTTACAAAAACATGTATGAAATGTCCTTTTGTTGGCCACTTGATGTTTATTGGCTAAACTGATGAGGTTACACATGATTTTAGTGGAATTTGATTCTGTAAAAATTATGTAAACATATTTGGAATGTTTCCATGCCTCTGTATTTTTTCTAGAATTATTAAAAAGGCTGTAATAATTTTTGTCAAACAATTTTCAGAAGTCGATGGTTTTCCAAAAATTGTAGGATTTGTTTTGTTTGATGTTTTTGTATGTTTATATTTCGGTTCCAAAACTTTAAAAATATTTTTATCTATTAAAAATGTATTAATTTAATGTTCAATACATGCCTAAATGATTTTCCTCGAAAGTTGATTTGCAAAAAATTTAGAAATCATATTTGGGGCCTTATTAGTGTCTTAATGGTCATAATAATTTTTAGGTAATTGCTAAATTATTTTTATCACCAGAAAATAACCTAGAGATACTTGGGATGATGATTTCGTGTTCCAAAAATTTTGGGAAGTTATAGAATTAATTTTTAATTAATTTTAGTAGAGCAATAGATTTTCTAAAAAGACTAGAAAAATTGGCATGTCTGACAAAATTGAAGCTGCTTAATTTTTGACATCAAATAATTATTTTAAGGTAAATTAATTATGAATTAATTTCTGGAATTAGGCATTCATGTTAATTAGACTAATATTAATTACAAATGAAATAACATACAATAGTAATTTTATCCAAATTAGTAAAAGGAAGATAGTAAATCTAGTTGGATTGGGCTTAAATCTAAGTGTTGGATTAGGCCTTTTATGTTAGGATCCATAAGATTTGATAACCAAAATGATGTGTTTGCATATATGCGTTAGAGAATGCATGGTTAGGAGAATGTGTGGGCTTGTATGAAGGATGGTTATGGTCTTAGGCCAAATTTGATTGGGCAGTCCATATCATGCCATGAAGTTATATAGTAACTATATGTATATATACACACACATATATGTGTTATATGCATAAGACCATCTAAGTTATATGAGACCTTAGTCAAATCCCTAACTTAGAATATTAAACCTAATGCCTTCCTTTAATATGGTGAAAACCAAAGTCCTTTTAAAGTTAGGGTTATTGGCCAAACCTAAGCCCACTTTATATGGATACATTCGAACCAAAGAAATAGGATTTTCATATTAATAGGTCAGTTTTAACTAGAAGCGTTGGTTTGTTGAGCAAACCTAAGATCAATGTGGACAGAGGCAAGGTTGGGTAGTGCAGATGAGATGTACATATGTCATGAGTTAATAGCCCATTGAGTGTGCACACATTAATAGTTGATAGCACTAGGTACGATAGTTGCAATGGAGATGCAATTGGTATGATCGATACCTCTCAGTTGAACTAAAATGGCTTGTTGAGCAAACCCAAGGTCATTTTTTGGTATATTGGATATCGACCACTAGGAGAATTTCTTTACGAGTTCTCTCGGATTTATATTGAGGGTTATGAATTTGTGAAAAATAGTGAGAGCCATAATGTTTGTTATTAAAGTCCTTATAGACATGCATTTAAGTACATTCTAATTTTTCTCTCTTTAACAAAAGGTTATTATTGCCTGAGAGTACTAGTGTGAATATTGAAGTAAATCACTTGTTAGTATAGTCTTTATGAACAATATGCAAAATGTACAAGAAGGGGGTGTGAATTGTGTATCTTTTTTCGTGAATACAATCCCCTTTATATTCCTATGAAAACTAGCTTATTCAAAGCTATTAAGTGAATATCACAACTGTTATATGAGAATAGCTACTTAGTTAAATCGCAAATAATTTCTATATACTTGTATATGAACAATAGAAATTAAAGTAAAGAGTTTAAAAGTTGACACAATGATTTATTCCTGGTTCACCACAAACTGAGGGCTACGTGTAGTCCTCAGAAGTCTTTCTAAGATTTCACTATTCTTCTCAAAATGTACAAGTATTCTTTCTCTACAAAGCCTCTTCAGGTATATTACACAACGTATTATTTTCGCTCACTTAGACTCTTCAGGCTTTCAGCTTTTCCTCCTCTTACCAGAAAGATATTGCAAGCTTTGTTACAGTAATAATAGCTCTAATGTTTTGCACAATGAATATAGAGTTTTGCTAAAGTTCAAAAACTTAATTTCACTAACTCAAATCACTAACTTTTTTAGTCTTCAACTCCAACTTATATTTATAGCCTTCGTCTTCAACTGTTTCTTGATAACTGCTTCTTGCTTCTTATTTCTCGTTTCTTGTTTCTTGTTTCTTATTTCTTGTAGAAATCGTTATTCAGTTGATTTCTGTAACTAACTCAGACTGACTAACCATCCGATGTACTATCATGTGTTTGTCTTCATATCGTCTGTGTTTTGTATCTTCTGACTTTTCGCGCTTCTTCTCACTTTCCGCGCTTCCTTCTTAGTTTCACTTCCTTCTTAATTTTGCTTTGTTCTTAGTTTCTTCCTTCTTTCCTTCTTAATTTCGCTTCCTTCTTAGTTTCGCTTCCTTTTTAGTTTCTTCCTTCTTAGTTTTGCTTTCTTCTTAGTTTCTTCCTTCTTCCTTTTGCTTCCTTCTTAGTTTCGCTTCCTTCTGTGTTTTGCTTCCTTCTTAGTTTCTTCCTTCTTACTTTTGCTTCCTTCTTAGTTTCTTCCTTCTGTGTTTCCTTCATACTTAACATATATATTATTTCTAATATTTTAATTATTTAATTGTCACCAAAATTATTAGACGTGAAGTCATTTTGACTTAACAATCTCCCTCTTTTTGATGATAACAAATAATTATAATTTTAGAAAGACAATCGAGTATTATTTATAAGAAGATACAATCGAAAAAATTGTAAGCTATACTATCTTCTTGTCCTGCTCTTCTCTTATTCTCTTCGTTTTTTCTCTTCTCCCTCTCTTCTCTTCTCCCTCTATCTTTCTCTTCTTCTTTTCTCCCCCTATTTGTTATTAATAAAAAAATTTCACCGTTGATGCTTCATAATCTCAAAGAATATTCCTTGCATCTCAATGCGGAGTAACTTGAGATCTTCTTCCATAGAAACTCGTAAACGAGCTAGTTCCTCATGTAAGTCACCCACTGAGTCACGCAGATCATCAACCTTGTCATGAATTTCTTCAATTTCCTCAACTAATGCTTCATAACTCTTCTATTGTATGTGACTAACTTCTTCCAATGATTATGTATCTAATTCAATGATTATGATAGCAGGAGGTTTGAAAGATAAGTTTCTTTTAGGGAGATCAAGGTCATCAGGTCAAGATAGCTTTGGGACTTGTTTTCCAAGAAGGTGTAGTACATCTCTAATTGAAGATATAGAGCTCAAAGGTCTAAGGTGCATGATTAGGTGCACAAAAGTCTCTATGTTGAAGTTATCGAACGTAGCATACCCTTATCCTCAGGTATGTGCTGGAATGACCTTTAGGTGTCTCGGTGCGTATCCCTAGGTTAAGGGGGTGCTACATTTAGGTGGTATCAGAGCATGGTTTGGCATTTTTTGGGACATATAGTAATGTTAAGTATGAAATATTGTGAGAAATGTAGAAAATGATTGAAGTTATTATTTGTTATAGTTCATCTGCTCTAGGTGATCAGATTGATCAACCGATTGACTAAGGATCGGTAGGAGCCAGTAAAGAGTCCTCGGTACCTCGATTTGAGGTGATGCCTCCTAGAGTTACTGAGAGAAGGGAGAGGAGGTATGATAGGTTGCAAAAGTAGGGAGTTGTGGACTTTTATGGCAGCACAAACCCTGCTGAGGCCGAGGGATGGTTAGAGAGGACAGAGAGAGTATTTGATCAGATGGACTGCAAGCCTAAGGAGAGGTTCGACTTTGCAGTATCATTACAGCAGGGCCCAGCTTACCAGTGGTGGAAGACTGTTCTAGGCAGTACCACCAAACCTTATCAGTTGATGTAGGAAGACTTTCTGAGGGTCTTCAGAGATAACTATATGCCTAACATCTACCTGGACATGAAGATGCAGGAGTTCTTGGAATTGAAGAAAGATAGGATGTCAGCGGCTGAGTATGAGGTCAGACTTAATGAATTGATGGGTTATGCTACTTCTCTGATCCCTACCGAAGAAGAAAAGAGCAGGAGATTTGAGAATGGGCTTAATATGGAGATCAGAACAAAGTTGGTAAGGTCAGATATGGGCACTTTTATTGAGCTGAGAGCTGCTTCGATTAGAATTGAACAATTGATGAAGGAGAAACAAGTAGAGACTGGGCAAGGGTCCAGAGGAAAGAGGCCTAGTGAGAGTCAGGGCAGTTCTGGAAGGAGCTTCAGTAAGCGACAGAATAGACCATTCCAATCCTCAGGTGGGTCTAAGCGGTCGGGATCTAGGCCGAGGGGCAGGATATCACAGACTGGCAATGAGAAAGGCTCAGCTGAGAATCAACTTCCAGTTTATGAGTATTGTGAGAGAAGGCATGGTGGTGAGTGTCGGAGAATGTCTGGGGCTTATTTTAAATATGGCTCCATGGACCACCAGATTAGAGACTGTCTAGCTACTTTGGGGACTCAAACTACTGTCAGTGGGCGATCTGGAAGTAACACAACAGTTCAGCAGAGCAGAGGTGGTGGATCTGGACAGAGAGGCTGAGGTAGAGGTAGAGGGAGAGCTGAGAGTCCTTCCATGAGGCTTGCGGGACAGGGCAGCCGACCACAATCCCAGGCTAGGGTCTATGCTATGACCTGATAGGAGGCCCAAGACTCACCAGATGTGGTAGCAAGTGCGCTTCTTGTTTATGACTTTGAGGCTTTTGCACTGCTAGATCCAGGATCCACGCACTCTTTTATCGCACCACATTTGGCGTGTAAATTGCATTGTGATAGGGAGTTACTGCAGTCTGGGCTAGAGGTGAGTACACCCCTAGGAAGTACTACTATTATTGGAGAGGTTTGTAAAGGGTGCTTAATTAGGATTGATCAGGCAGTATTGGAGGCAGACCTGATAGGATTGCAATTGAGAGGGATAGATGTGATCTTAGGTATGGATTGGCTCATTGCCCATAGAGCCATTATGAATTGCTACACCAAGGAGGTAGTACTGGAATCTCCTGATCAATAGAGGGCAGTATTCAGAGGAGTTAGTCAGGCAGTGCCAGCTAGGATGATATCCTTCATGAATGCATTGAGGTTGATGCAGGGAGGATGTGAGGCTTATTTAGCCCATATCATTGATACTAAAGTTGAGCAGAGTGTGCAGGACATTCCAGTAGTAAGGGAGCTCCTGGATGTGTTTCCCAAGGAGTTACCTGGCTTACCACCAAATCGGGAGACGGAGTTCACGATTGATTTAGTTCTAGGTGCTGCTCTTATGTCTATTCCGCTATATAGGATGGCACCTGTGGAACTGAAGGAGCTGAAAGTTCAGCTTCATGAGTTACTGGAAAAGGGTTTAATTAGACCCAGTGTTTCACCTTGGGGAGCTCAAGTGTTATTTGTGAAGAAGAAGGATGGGACTTTGAGGTTGTGCATCGATTATAGGCAATTGAATCGGGTGACCGTGAAGAACAAGTATCCATTGATGAAGGATCATTGCCATCCCATATCGATTAGAGAGGAGAATGAAGCACTCCTTATAAGGGTGTGGAAACCTCTCCCTTATAGACGCATTTTCATCCCTTCCCTATGAGTCAGAAGGGGAAAGGCAATACCGTGAGGGTCAAGGCCCAAAGCGGACAATATCTGCAGTGGGTGGACTGGGCTGTTATAGTTGGTATCAGAGCCAGTACCCAAGCGATATGCCAGCGAGGACGTTTGGCCCCCTAAGGGGGGGGGGAAGGATGAAGGATCATTGCCATTCCATATTAACTGGAGAGAAGAACGAAGCACTCCTTATAAAGGTGTGGAAACCTCTCCCTTGTAGACGCGTTTTCATCCCTTCCTTACGGGTCAGAAGGGGAAAGGCCAAACCGTGAGGTCCAAGGCCCAAAGCGGACAATATCTGCAGGTGGGTGGACTGGGCTGTTACATGACAAGGCTGAAGTACACTATCTTACCAATTACAAAGAGAACTGTGATCAAGATTGTGCCTGACATTCAACCAAATCCTTACATTGTTCGCAATGAAGAAAAGGGGAAGAAGAAACTGTACCCTAAAGGAATAATAAGTGATCTAACAGAAGAACAGATCGAAGCTAAAGTGATAGATATTGATGAGGCATGTTATGCAGCTCATCACCGAAGAACTTATGTGTCTCATTACATTTTGAAGGCATCAGGAAGTAATTGTGGTCGTCGAACCACTGAAGAATCTTTTCAGGTAATTGGAAAACTTATAGAAGGGCAGTATAGATCCATTAGGATTGGAGATGTCAGCTACAGCATAGAGACTCTTATACATCTGATTATGCACATTAGACCCTTGAGTACTGTGTCTTTAATTGGAGATGTCCTACACCTATTTGGAAGACAAGTTCCATGACTAACCAATCCTGATGACTCTGATCTCCCGCAACTGAACCTATCTGTCAAACCTCCTACCTTTACAATCACTGGACCAGGTGTCATATCTTCAGATGCTTGGTCTTGAAGTAGTACAATAGAAGCATGATGAGTCTACATTGAAGATAAAGTTGATGATCTGCGTGCTTCTATAGGTGACTTATATATAGAAGTAGAGTATATTCGATCAAATCTCAAGTCACTCCGCACTGAAATGGGAGAAATGTTTTATGAAGTTATGAAGCATCTGAGGTCATGATCTTTTTTATCAATAAAAAATAGGGGGATAAAGGAGAAAGGAGAAAGAAATGACAAAGATAGGGGGAGAAAGGAAAGAGAAGAAAAGAGAAAAGAAGATCATAAGAAGAAGATAGTGCTTACAATTCTTCAAGTGTATATCGTCTTATAAATAATACTTTCTTTCTAACAACTATGTTTGATTATTTGTTATCATCAAAATGGGGGAGATAGTTATGTCAAAATGACTTTACGATTAATATTTTGATAAAGACCAAATAAAAATAATAGAAGAAATTAAGACGAAGTTGCGGAGGAGAAACTAAGACGCAAGAAGCAAAAATAAGATGAAGTGCGAAGATACAAAGTAAGACGAAGCGAATCAAGTAAATGAGACAGAAGCAGAAGTCAAAGTAAGACGAAGCTAAAGTCAAATTAAGACGTAAGCCGAAAATAAGACGAAGTGGAGAAACTAAGACAAAGCAAAGTCGAAAATGAGACGAAAGAGAGTAAGACGAAGTAGAAACAAAACTAAGACGAATGTCCGATACCGCGTCAGATGGATAATCAATTTAAGTTAGTTACAGAACTCAACTGAATAACTATTTCTTCAAAGATTAAGAAACAAGAACAAAGAAGCGGTTATCAAGAAGCAGTTGAAGACAAAGGCTATAAATACGCGTCGGAGTTGAAGACTATAGAAGTTAGTGATTTTAAAAAAGTTAGCTAATTCAAAGAGATTATGAATCATTATATTCATTGTGATAAACTTTAGAGCTATATTGTTTGTAACAAAGCTCGAAACATCTTTCAATAGAAAGAAGAAAAGTTAAAAGCCTGAAGAGGCTAAGTGAAAAGAATACTTGCTGTAAGAAACCTGAAGAGGCTCGGTGAAAAGAATACTTGTATCCTTGTAAAGAATAGTGAAATCTTAGAAAGGATTCTAAGGACTGGACATAGCCCACGGTTTGAGGTAAACCAGTATAAATCTGCTGTGTCAATTCCTATTTTTAACTCTCAACTTTTATTCTTATTGTTATATACAAGTACTTAGAAACGAATTGCAATACTTTGTAAACTGTTAATTCAATATTTTTGTAAAAGCAAGCTTTCAAAAGAAATTTTGAAAAGAGGATTGTGTTCAAAAAAAAGGATACACAATTCAACCCCCCTTCTTGTGCGTTTTGTATAACGAATATTAAGTCTATACTAACGTGTTATTTACTTCATTATATCCATGAAATTAGCGATGGTGTGTATCTTATCTATCTCAATTGTGAAAATTATAACCTTGTTGCTAAATTAATGTAAAACTAAGTGCTTATATAGTTAAAGTTGTGGCAAGAATTATATCGTGTCAATTTTTCTTTAAAAATGATAATTTATTCAGGAAACAAAACTAAGAGGCATCATTTAGGTTTATCAGACAATGTATACCTATAACATATTATGGGATCATTTCTATAAATACTAAACCCTTACTTTTGTTTTGAGATAACGGATATATATCTTGTCAAATTTTTTGGGATCAATAAAAATGATAGATCATAAAAGATGGCAAGTACAAACGTTAAAAACATTTGGTGCCTATATATAATTTGTTTTATATGCCATTGGAATTTATGAATGCATGCTCCAAAATTTATCAAACATCCATAATCATAGTAGTAAATGATTGATTTGTTCATTTCATTTGAGGTTCTTGTAAGTAATTAATAACTGGTACATTCCTAACTTCTCATTGATATAGTCAATGATTTGAGGATCCATAAATTGCTAACATAAAAGCATATAACAAACAACACACTTGCGTGGTAAACCATATGGACCATATGTTCACAAAGGAACTATTGTTATGTAACTTCATGTGAGTAGGCATATTGTTGGCATATATGTTATTATATTCATCAATGCATTGTTAAAACATAATTCACACCCATGATGCTTTAAATCTTATAAGATTGACTTGAAAATTAAGATATCTTCAATCTAATATCTAGTTTTCTGTATATGTACGGGAATTTCTAAATGCATGTACCCTAATTCAACAAACATTCACAATCATAATAGTACATAAGTGATTTGTTTATTTCATTTGAATAAAAGTATATAATTTGAAACATGCAACTCAAATGAAAAGGGTCTTAATAAGAGGTTCTTATTAGTTATTGATGCTTGGTACACGTCCACAAGAGTATGTAGCAGGTAACACACTCGTTTGGTAAATCATCTGAACTATGTTTTCACAAAGGAATTGTTGCTATATAAGATTATGTGACTTGGTGTAGTTTGGCATGCATGTCAATATATTCATCGTTGCATTGTCATAATATAATTCGCGCTTATTATATTTTAAATCTTATAAGATTGAATTAGAAGTTAAAATATCTTTAATCCTTTGTCTAATCTGTCTTATATGACAAGGCAGTTTATGAATGCATGTACCCAATATCATTAACATCTTTTGAAATGTGAAAATGAACTATTCATTATGAAGGTTTCTTTTATATCCTAATAATAGGAGTTCATGTAACATCTCTAATAATTTTCTGAGATTAGCTCTCAATTGTTATCCAAGTTCTATTTGACAATTTTCCACCTATCTGACCAAGTTGTTTAGGTGTTGTTGTCATTCAAATAATTGTCTTACTTTTGACCTTCTCATTTAAAAGGTTGTTTCCATAAATCAATTGAAAAGAATAAATATACAAAAAATTCATATTATGATATTTTAGATTTTAGAAAATAAGAAAATTCAAAATTAAACAAAAATTCAAAATTTAAGGTACACATAACCGTGAGGATCGTTGATACGTATGACTCTTAGTTTTCCTTATCCACCTGTAAAAGGATATATTGTAGAATTCTCCAATTGCCTTCGTTTCCTTTTCTTTTGTCTTTCCCATATTTGACTATTTTTTTCCTCCACTATGGCCATGAATATTGAAAGATACAAGAATGACATCAGAGAGAAAAATGTAAATGTCATGTCACTATGACACCTAATAAGAGAAGGTGTAATGGTTAAGTAGAGGGAAGGTACGATCGTGTCATTTGTAAATAAACCTAACACCCACTTTGGGAAGCTCAAATAATCCCATTCAGGAACATGTTTAATCTTTATTTACGACTAGATGAACCTTTAGTTATCTTTGTACTCAAAGATGGAATTTCAGTTTTCCACTTAAGATGTTACTTATTTACAATGGAGGGTCATAATTTTTGTTTATAGCTGAAATATTGATTGAAAGAAGTCCAAGTGTAGTTCTTATGCTTCAGTCAATATATTCTCATTTAAAAGTGTATTACTTATCAACTTAGAAATTTTAGACATTTTAAAAAAAATTATGCACTACTTTATGAATAATTACATTAAATTCAGTTGTTTCATAGTTGCATTTAATCAAATAAATATAACGTCATTTGTGATAAGGTTGCACTTTATTGGTTTTCATTATATTCAACTTTCTTTATCTTCTTGTTGAACAAAATTTAAAATCATAACCCTACATTTCTCAACATTACTAAAATATAACATTTTATCATTTCCTAAATTATTAAACAACGATTTTAATCACAATAAAATTGTAGAATATTAACGCAGCGGGTCGTACTGGATGAAGCCGACCCCTCCAAGTTCACAAATATAGGTTCCGAGCTACAGAGGAGCCTAGCTAAAGAAATTGCCGACTGCTT
>JAOTAZ010000006.1:23866132-23877034 GCA_025629785.1 Erythroxylum oxycarpum
AAGTCGAGTTGTCGATATGCATAAGTCGACTTATTAGTTTCTAGTCTGTATAAGTCGAGTTGTCGACATGGATAAGTCGACTTATGTTATGTTGGGGAGATTGCTTTCCTTTTGTATGGGGATAAGGTCAGACAGCAGATTACAGTTAGGCCCAGCAGGGTCTCGGGCACGGGTCTCAGCAGGACTCATCTCCCGAGGACCGTCGGGCTCCGGTAGCGGGGTCATACAGTAAATCTTCTAGAATGAGACGACCTACCATCCTATCTGATTACATAGTCTATTAGGTGTACAGGACCTAAAGGATTTAGGAATAAAGTTCAGCAGTCTATGGGCTCGCTCAATTGCCTAATGGTTCACTCAGAGAGAAAGGTTGACTTTATGTTACTCTTTCTCCTGTATCCTCGTAGAATACATTTTGAGTGATTAAGGCAATTGTAGCTCCTGATGATATAGAGTTACATCTGATGGCTGTCAAAACCGCTTTCTCAAATAAAGACCTTTACGTAGTGGTCTATATGGTACAACTTGAAGGATTTTAAGATCCAAATGGAACTGACATGGTTTGCACGTTATGCAGATCAATATGTATTTATATATCAAACCTCCTAAAAAGTGATACCTTACAATTAATAAGGTTGGCCTCTTTCGGCTTCATGGAAAATAAAGTTAAAAAGATGCTTGTACTGTGAGGTCAAAGGGAGCAAAGTTATCTTCTTATTACTGCATGTAGATGATATATTGCTCATGTCAAGTTACTTGACCATGTTGTATGAGGATAAGCAACTTTTGGTCAAGAACTTTGACATGACGGACCTTGTTGTAGCATTTTCTGTCCTAGGTATTCAGATTCACCGGGACAGATCTCAATACTCATCAAACCTCTCATAGATGTATACATTGAGTATATGTTACAAAGGTTTAATACGATTAATAGTAAACTTGTCGTAGCACCTATCTCTCATAGTGAGAGATAATCTTTGGTACAGTATCCAAAGAATAAAGTAAAGAGAGAGGTTATGAGAAATGTTCCATATTCTAGTACGGTTGATAGCCTGATGTATGCTCAGTTATGTACTAGGCAGGACATTGCATTCACCATTTGACTGTTTAGTCAATATCTAGTTAATCTAGGTGTAGATCACTAGAATGCAGTCTAGCGAGTGATGAGATACTAAAGAGAATTAAGGATTATATGCTGACATATAGAAAAGTCAACAGACTAAACCTAGTAGGGAATTTAGATTAAGATTTTAGTTGTGTGTTCAGATGATCAAAAGTCCACTTAAGATTATAGTTTTAAGTTTGCAGATGGTACAATGTTGTAGAAGTGTGTCAAGTAGACACATGGAACTTCCTCAACTATGCATGCAGAGTGCATGCTATGGGGTTGCTTCACAGATGGTTTAGCTCAGAAACTTGATTTCTGAGTTGTCTATGGTTGATTCAGTGGCTAGACCCATTTGGTTGTACTGTGGTAATCTTCTTATCAAGTTGTTTAATAACAACAAATAATATCACATGATCTTGGCATTTAAAGGTCAATTATTTGGTCATAAATGTGTTGATACGAAAAAGTGACATTAAGGTTTGGAGCATTTAAGGACTGAGGAACTATAAGTAGATCCTTTAACTAAAAGAGTTCGCTTACTTGTGTTTGTGACATAAGTATACAGTATGGGTATTTTAAAGTCCTTAGACACTGTTAGTTAAGTAATCGTTATGTTTGCTCCATGTATATTTGTATATTTTGATGTATTATGACAGTATGATGGTTTATCAATAAAGATGATCATCGTTATCCTCAGTAATACGTGTTATCATACATTGTCATAATACGTATGAAAGTCTTAAGATTTGTGTCGATCTTAAGCATTTAAAGGTCATTAGGTATATATACAGATTGACCTTGTGCCTATGTCATTTAGATCCATACAGTTTTAGCACAGGTATCCATGAATTTGATATGACATAGGGAGATATAAGTTTTTAATTCCATAAATATGTTCTCTAATGCAGTTTAGCATTTAGTTAGAGAACATAAGGGTTTTCTCTAATGCGGTTTAACATTTAGTGGGAGGAAACAAGTTTTCTCTAATGCTACTTAGCATTCGGTGAGAGAAAACATGATTTCTCTAGTGCAGTTTAGTATATTCAGTTTAGCATAAAGTTGGAGGAATTGAGACCTACAAACGAAGAGATATAATTTAGATCATAAAAGTATCATCCTAGTTTGCCGCACTCTATTTTCTCACTCATATTAGTGAGGTATTAGTTATACGTGATTGTATTGGATCTGTGTCGCACATGACACATGCATTTGATATTTTTCGGTATTAAAAGTCTTGCAAGACAGAATGATGGACTTTCATTATATTTGGATCAGATGTTTTGTTTTTAACCTAATTGACTAATTCAGTAGCGTGGCTTAATCGAATTTTTAAACTATTTTCAAACTAGAGTCAAAACTACAGTTATATGGAAGCCTAATATGGAAGTTATATATAAAGGTTAAGGTCTCCTGCAATTACTCATATCAATCGTAAAGTATAAGGATTCTCTGATCCATTAAGAGAGCTTACGTTTTGAAAAAACTGTAGAAAGACCTAAACCTCGTGTCGGGAAACACTTTTTATAAAGGTCCTAGGAGATTCGTAATTATTTGAAGCTCAGAAACAACATCAAAATCAGAAATGGAATCGAAATCAAGTATTCCGCATTACCTTTATTTTTAATCATTTCATATATAATCATGGGTGCGTAATAAGGTTTGTATTGTATATTACATAGAACTCTTCCTCCTATTATATTATATTTTTAAAAATTAAAATAGTCTCTATATTTAATAGAAAGTGGGGATGAGACAAATGGTAATAAGAGAGCAAAGTGCCGGTGGACAAGACACCTCTATTGTACAAAGGAATATAGAACCATTGCTCATTTCCACGTGTCGGGACACATGAGAGCCAATATTGTCACAAATTCAACCATGTATTAGTGACTATGTACTTTATTCTCTGTACTACTTGCTCTTCATTCGTCAACGTGTTTCTCTTTCTCTTCCTTTTGGTCTTTGTTTCTTAATATTCATCTACTGTAGGACTCACGTCACGCGATTTCTTTAATTTGATTGGTGCCTCAAGATCACGTTTTATGTTCATCTTTTTTTCGCTATGCCATAGACAGTTTTGTGGATCTAAAAGTGATAAGATTAATTATATCCATTCAAGTGGATGCAAAGGCCTAGACAGCTAAGCGGGCTTTGGCGTCACACCACCATTTTCTCTGCTTGCTCTTACTCAGCAATGACTCCTCTTTATCCACACCTTCTTGTTTGTTTGTTGGCCCTCTCATAATCTGATTCTTAGATCTATTCTTGTTACTACAAGCATTATCCTCTTCTATCTGTTTCTCAAATTAAAAATATGCAATCATTATGCAAATCACACATTATCAAACCACCGCTCTTCCTAATCCTTACTAAATCTATCTCTACGTTTGCCACATGATATTAGTGGGCAAGTTTTTGAATGATGATATGATTTACACGCCTGTATTGCATTTTCTACAAGTATTTAGTTTTTACTTACGTAAACCAACCACTCCACATCGATTGTCCTTTCCTTTCACTCGGATTGGAATGGAAACGTCAATCTTCATGTCCCGGAGCCCGGACCCAGATATGAAAGGAGAATCTTCCTGACCCGACAATTCCAAATTCATAAACAACCAAGATCTGACAATTGTTTTTGTTTTCAGTAGACAATACAATACAGCTAATCCAGTTCCGCAAAGCCTGGGATGAGGCATCCCAACTCACAGTCATACTAATGCCAATTTAACTTAGAAACACGGACAGAGTAGGGGTTTAGGAAAATGTAACAAGCGTAATAACCAATAACATATTGTTCTTAATGTTATTTTGGTTTTCCGCTTCCTCTTTTCTTCTCTAGTCCCTTAAGCCATCCCCAGCTATATAAACCTTGTTCTCAAGGCTCCATCGACCCATCCACAATCTTGTATAAAAATCCTGTTTTTATCTGTTTCTTGTTCCCTTTTTTCTCTATAATGGCTCTTAAAGCTGTTCATGTCTCTGATGTGCCCAACCTCGACCAAGTCCAAGAGAATGCTCTCTGTTCCACTCATTTCCCCAAAGGTGAATTCTTTACTAATCTTTTTGATTTACTATGGTATTTCTTGATGAAGGGTATGCTAAAGATCGTTTCCCTTTTCTTTTCTCCCCTTGCTGGTATGATCATATAGCCGAGGTGGAATTCAACAGGGTGGCATATAGCATACCAAAGTTCTTGGTGATAGGGCATAGAGGGCATGGCAAGAACAAGTTCCAAACCACGGACCGAAGAATGGAAGCCATTAAAGAGAACTCCATTATGTCCTTCAATGCTGCTGCTAAGTACCCGCTTGATTTCATCGAGTTTGATGTTCAGGTTGTACGTCTCGTTGGTTATTTCTTTGTTTTGCTCCTCTTTCCCGTCCCGTCTGCTTAGAACATGTTTTTCCAATTGATAGCTCTTTCGAGAGAGTTTAATCGGCTGGCCGTCGCAGTCGCTGCATGCCGTTAGTTTCTGTCCGCGTCAAGAAAGGCTTATTATTTTCTTTTAGTCCCTTTTTACATGGTGGCTTGAGATTTGCCTGTTTGGTGCTTCATTGCTCCTACTTTTTCTTTTATTATCAATCCCTCTTGGAAGTACATTATACTAATGATGCTATATTTTGCTTCTTTCTAATTTATTTTGTCAAAATAAAAGAATCGAAAAATAAGTACCAAGTTGAAGATATGTAATTTTCTATAGGTGACCAAAGATGGGTGCCCAGTCATTTTCCACGACGACGTCATTCTCTCGGTAGATAACGTGAGTTCCTCCACTTTTTATTTCCCTTCTCTTTGGCTACTTGAATATCCAAAATTCTTATTGTTGGTCCAATGATGAGATATTGAGGTGAATGGTTGGTGAAACAGGGTACTGTGGCTGAGAAGAGAGTAATAGACTTGACCTTTTCTGAATTCCTAAGCTATGGTCCCCAACGAAATACATCAGTTATTGGGAAGGCTCTGTTCAGGAAAACTAAAGACGGGAAAATAGTGAAGTGGGATGTGGAAGACGACGATTCACTCTGCACTTTACAGGATGCATTTCAACTAGTGAAACCTTCTCTTGGCTTTAATATTGAATTGAAATTCGATGATCACACTGTCTACCATCAAGGCCATCTTATCGAATCCCTTCACAGTGTGTTGAATGTAAGATAAATCTAGTACTTGTGTTTTGAAAGTTATCCTTCTGATGGCTGCATACTAAAATTTGATGTGTTATTAGGTGGTGTTTGAGTGTGCTAATGACAGACCCATCATTTTCTCATCGTTCCATCCTGATGCTGCTCTGCTTCTTGGGAAACTGCAAAACAAATACCCTGTAGGCTCATATTTGAACTTTTGATACTTACTTTAATTTTAAATATTTTCAGCAATCGATATTAACGAAAACTGTTTTTGTTGGGGGCAGGTTTTCTTTTTAACAGATGCAGGGACTCGATTGTATGATGATGCAAGGAGAAACTCGTTAGAAGAGGCCCTAAAGGTGTGCTTACAGGGTGGTTTGCATGGAATGGTGTCTCATGTGAAGGGTGTTTTCGCAAATCCTAGTTCAGTCATCAAGATCAAGGATGCCAAGCTTAGCCTGGTAACATATGGAGAATTGAAGTAAGCATTTACGTTGTGTCACTGAGTAGATTACTACTAGTTACTTGAGTTTTGTCTTAGAAGGGTACTGATCATTGGTCTCGTTATCCAGTAACGTGGCAGAAGCTGTGCACATGCAACATTTGATGGGCATAGACGGAGTAATTGTTGATTTTGTTCAAGAAATTACAGAGGTAGTGTCCGATATGATATTCAAGCCAACCAAGGTGGATGATGAGGAGGAGTTGGACACACACCCCAAATCCTCTCAGAAAGAGCTTTCTTTTCTTTTGAGGCTAATTCCGGAGTTGATACGACTTTAAAACGGCCCTTCCATAGACTGATTGTTGTACCATTTTGGATTTTCTCCTTAGATCCTATAAAAAAATATACATACACTTGCAAACCCAAAATTCTAATGGAGCTTGGCGTTCTATGTGGTTGTACCCAAGTAGCTGGGGAGAGGGCAGGTAGGAAAATGACCTTCTTGACCCCACTAATCACAAAAACGAACATAGTACAGTGGAAAGTATGCTTGTCTCCCTAATTAAAAGGCAGAAGGTAAACAGTGAAACTTATCAGGCTTTCCAAGTTTACCAATCGACTAAAGCTACAAATATATCAAAGTCTTAGTCAAGGTGGGGTTTATTTCAATATTCCTAGCAGTGTCACTGGATCTTAATATGAATATATTTTAAATAAACTAATAAATAACAAATATTGTATTTACAAAATCACGTTCCCCAAGTCCAGGTCCGTTCTTGGCTTGGGCCTTGACTTAACGTCATAAAGACAGGCCACATGATAAAGAGACATTGCTTTCCACGATAATGGCTATTAGTTTAACGCCTCCTATTTCCATGCTTAGTTTAATGGAATTCACGGTAACGTAGGACAAAAGTAAGTTGACAATTGACGAGAAACGGAGAAAAGCTGCTGCGCCAACAGTTAAAATAAAAGAGTGGAAGAACAAGAAGTGAGCATTAATGGAGAAGACAAGAACCCATAAATCTGGTCTGAGACTGGGAGGGTAAAAATTAATTGCATTGCGTTTATCGCTGCAATTGTGTCTGTTCGGTCCTCTCTCTCATACACTGCCTTGCCTTCATTGCTATCCTATCTATCTGCACCTGCCCTGCTCTCGTTCTTATCTCTTGCAACCCACTCCCATATATCCCATTTAATGCTCTCTCTCCTCATTCATTAATGTTATACATGTCCATGTCTAAATCATACAACATGTGTCATCTCCTGTTTGATACAACATTTGAAGCTAGTTTTTGCCCTACACAAAAGACAAACAATTCGTAATCAGTTATTGGAGGCCCAAAAAGCATTAATGTTGAGAACAACCCATCAACAACAATAATAATAACAATAGTAAAACTTCCTACTTCTGATAATCATGGGTCATCGCTGAAATGGGATCTCATTGTTTCAAGGTAGCTTGTTGTTGAACCCAGTACAGAGATGAGAATTTGAGTTTGATTCTGGCTTGTTGAACGTTGGTGACTCTGCTCCGGCTTGTGTGGAAATTTGAGTAGTCGTACAAGGAGTGACACTGGCGCTAGAAGCTGAAGTTGATGGGGCTCTCATTTGAGGTGGTGGTGCCGCACAAACTGGAATCACTGACCTGATTTGGACTGCTGGGGCAATCCTGTGAGGCTTAAATCTTCCAGTATTCATTGGCATAGCTGTGTATGTACTAGATGAAGGTCCCTCGCTCGAATTTGATGCCACTGAAGATGGAGTTTTGGAACCAAATTGTGTCTTCGTTATGTATGCATAATCATTCTTAGTAATGTTGTCAAACGACGGAGCTCCAAATCCTCTAGTATTGAACATGGAACATGGCCTGTGCACATTACTTGAATTTGATGAATTGCTTGAACCCTCCTTTTCAATGGGTCTCTTGACCACATCTGTTAAAGAACCTACCCTTTTCTCCACGTCCTTCATTGCGTGAGGAACAATATTCAGTTGCACTTTGGTTTTTGAAGGAGATGAAATTTCTTCAGGTAATGAAGTTGGTGGCAAAATCTTTGACGCAGTCCTTGGTGGGGGTGGAGGAAGGAGAGACACAAAGGAATTTTGCTTGATCGTTAGATCATCTAGACCAGTATCTAATAAAAGATCAAGAAGCCTCCAATGTTGATAACTGGTGGTGTTACTAGTGGCTGAGGAAGATGTTGCAGAGACGGTGTCTCTGTAACCCTTGAACACTCTTCTTCTTGCTTGGTTATGATCCCTCTTTCTGGCTTGCTTATTTTCATGTATGGATCCAAGGTTTGAAAGGACTCTTGCCACAACTGCTTGATCATATTCTTCACGATTGTCTACTTCTTTCTTAGATTTCGAATCCAAGTTTGGCACTGCCAAAATGTACACAAGTTTGAAACTACCAAAGCCTATAGATATTAATGTGAGAAAAACTAGAAAAATGAAGATAAATATTGTACTTGTTTTCAGAGCAGACCAGGCTGCTATTGCAGCATTCTTCTCGGCTTGTTTTTTTGTCTTTGCAGGATCACCTGTAAAGCTCATGCCAGCAAGCTCCACAGTACAAGTGAATATTGGTGCATGACCAGGGCCTGATCTTACAGTGGTATATACAGGAAGGTTAAGCCCAGCTCTGTGAGCAGTTTCTTGAAGGAGGTTCTTGTAAATTCCAGTCTCATCCTTCATCAGATTTCCAGAAGTATATATTAAAGAAAAAAAAACTAGGATTGAAGTTACCAGGTTGAACGTGCTTTTCATTGCATCAGATTAGAACCAACAAAGAATGAATATACATTCACTAAAAACAATTAAACGTGGCAAGCGTTGGGACGGATGACTTACAAGAACCCGCGCAGTTAGAGACCTTGAAGGACCCCTAGAAGAAAGGACATTAAGGGCTACTTCAGCAGCCGCATGCTCAGCCTGTCTTAAAGTGGAGCTGTAACTTGGACCGTCAAAGATCTCTCCATTGAAGTTCACAGAAGCTTTGAATCTCGGTGCGTGATCAGGTCCTTCTCTAATGCACGCATATTGAGGAAGGTTGAAGCAACTTCTTTGGGCAAGTTCCTGAAGCTGGTTCTTGAACATGTCTGCCATGAACATGCATGTCATCCATATATATCTTTGTCATCAATCTAAAAGTTAATGGTTACAAGTAAACATCATCTAGAGAAAGTGCAAATGAATGTGGATGAATTTGCTCAAGGCTAAAGATATACCAGCAACAACAAGAACACAGAAAATGAAGGGAGCCACTCGTTGCTGAGGAAACACAAAGAAACTAACCTACCCTGCCTCATAAGCTTTAACTCTACATTGACATGAGGGTTCTGTTTCCGTGGTTAAAAAAGGAAAAAGTCAAAATTGAGTTTCACAACTATAGTATATTAGAAAATAGAGACTGAACATTAATTCGACCATGTTTTTCATTTTAAAATACATTATCTGCAGTCATTAAAGAGGGTCGTGGCGGCATTTATGAGCTCTCTCAAATTACGAAAAACACCTCCGTTTCTCTTCGGTCAATTTGAAATAAACTACTCTTCAACTCCTCAGCACCGGAAGGCCGTTGAAAATTACACCAATCGGAAACAAGAGTTTAGAATGAGAGGAAGAGAAGCTTCTGTGATTTATTTCTCAATGACAAATCAACAAAACAACTAATTGAATACTGAAAATCAGTAACCTCTTATTTTATTAACAAATATTAACAACTAAATTAAAACTCAATTAAAATCATGACAGTCATATTGAATTAAAATTCAACATTTCTCCCCTTAATTCAATAGCCTCTTATCATGGACCTAAATTTCTTGAACTTTTCTTTAGCTAAAGTTTTTGTAAGTGACTTCTTCCTTTGAACCAAATCCCAAGTGAAATGGAATCAAGCCTTGTTCTTCCTTGTTGAATTAGATTTTTGGATATTGAAATTGCAAACTTCTTGTTGCAATTTCACTATAATGGGTGGATCATGTTTACTCTCATGTGTAGTGACCTTCAAAAACAACTTCTGTAGGAGGAAAGTATTACTATGTGACCTTTCTTGATAGTTTCTCCACAAGGGTATAGCTTATACAATGAAGAAGAAAGATGAAGTGTTGAGAGTTTGGTACTCAAATAGGCAGAAGGATCAAACATTTCCGAATAGGTAATGGAAGAGAGTATAAAAGTAATTCATTTATAAAAGTATGCAAAGAAGAAGGAATTATGCGGCACTTCACAATTAAGAATAGATCATAACAAAATGGGATGGCAGAATGCATGAACCAAACTTTGCTAGAGAAAATATGATATATGTTGTCCAATACTGAGTTGGGAAGACAATTTTGAGCTGAGACTATATCATATGCAAGTCACCTCATAAATCGCTTACCATCAACTGCTATTGGTGGCAATATGCGTTTAGAAGTATGGTTTGAAAAACCTACTTTAGATTATAATTCCTGATGTGTGTTTGGTTCCACTCCATACTACCACGTTAAGGAATCAAAGTTAGATCCATAAGCAAAGAAAGCAATTTCCATGGGAGTAACTTCTAGTGTAAAAGGATATGGTCTTCAATGTCCAGATACAAGGAAGATAATATTTAGCAGAGATGGAACCTTTGATGAATCTATCATTATGAAAAAGGTAACAAATGAAGGTGGTCAGCAGACTGATGGTACTCCACAATAGGTGGAGAGTGCTCTGAAATAGGTGGAGTTTGAAAGAAGGATTATAAACCCAACAACGAATGATGAAGTAGATGGAGACATTCCTATAATAGAAAAGGAGTTAAATGAAGAAGAGGTTCAAACTCAAAAACTTCCACAACAATAACATCAATAAATTGCATTAAGTAAGTCAAAACGAAGAATTCAAAGACCTGCTCGATTTGATGAGATGGTGGCTTACACATATCTAATTGCAAATGATGAAACTCTTGCTGCATATCATGAAGAAGTCCAAAATTCTAAGGGTGTGCTTGTTTGGTGAGTACGAGGAGAGAGGAATGGGTATGGAATGAAAAATAAAGCTTGGTAAGAGGTTATGATTTGATGACTTATACTTTCATTCCGAATTTTTAGACATTGCTTCATTTATCTCTATTATAAGATGAATGAGAGTTATTCCTCCAATATCCTTCATTCTTCAATATAGTAGCTTTGTCACCATTATTTATTCCTACCCTATGACCTAAAGCAATGCTTGATTTTTTTCTAGTT
>JAOTAZ010000006.1:23879717-23892582 GCA_025629785.1 Erythroxylum oxycarpum
TTTTAGGGACTATTTCGTAAATTTAAAAATTTCCCGAAACGGTACCCGGTACCAAAGCCAATAATACGTTCAAAGCTAAGCTCGAGAACACACGAGAATACACAATCTACTTCTTCGAAACTAAATCTGTCAACTTTTCTTGCTCTAACATTTTATCTCGCTTGACAATTTTTAATCAATTTTATGACGATCTCATATTGATTAGATCTTTAAACCTCTTATCCTACCAAATTAACTTTCGGTTTATTTTTTAAACGTTTTTAATCGGTGGCATTAGAATTTGATATGATGCTTTATCTTATTCTTACCATGACTGTGTGGATGTAAGACCACGACCACCTACATTTGATTTTTTCATAAAGTAATAAACAAATTAAATAACTATGTTTTCAATTCTTCATATTTACGTTTTTTCAATTGAGTCTATTGTATAAGATTTGTCTAATGCGAAGTACTTGATTGACGTAATTTGTAGGCTATTACATCAATCTGAAAATTTACTCAGTATATATTCAAAGAATAACAACTGCGGGTTACTCCGTTTAAAAAACAATCTTTTAAACAATGATTCGGATACATAAATTATATAAATAATCATAAATTATATTATTTTTATGAATGTAATTTATTTATTTTAAAATAAACTATATAAATAATCATTAATTATATTATTTTTAAATCATATATTCACAAACCCTAACGAAATAAGTGTGTCAAAGCCCAATAATAAATCAGCCCACGATGAAAGTTCCATTCTTGTTGGACTTCAAGTCATGATCTTTAGTTGAAGCCTACCGAGAATTTATTGCTCTGTTCGTCTTCCCAATCCTCCCATTGTTTCTGAGGCAGTGAGGTGGGAAATCTGAAAATTTGGTGTTAGCATCAGGCAAGGGTGAGAGGGAGACATGGCAACAGATGAAGACAGTGGAGAGTTTTACCTCCGATACTACGTCGGACACAAGGGAAAATTCGGACACGAGTTTCTGGAGTTCGAGTTCAGACCTGACGGTAAGCTCCGATACGCCAACAACTCCAATTACAAGAACGATACTATGATTCGCAAGGAGGTCTTCCTAACTCCTGCTGTTCTCAAAGAGTGTCGCCGAATCATCTCTGAAAGCGACGTTTTTTGTTATAAGCCACTTTTCTTTTTCTAATTTCTCTCTATTAGGGTTATTTTGAATTCTCAAATCTTGTCATTTTTATATGGTTCTTGTAGATTATGAAGGAAGATGATAACAACTGGCCAGAACCTGACAGAGTTGGGCGTCAGGAGCTGGAGATTGTAATGGGTAATGAACATATATCGTTCACTACTTCAAAGATTGGATCACTTGTTGATGTTCAGAGCAGTAAAGATCCTGAGGGACTCCGCATTTTCTATTATCTTGTTCAGGTCTGTTGTTTCTCTCCACTTACTGTATTGAAATTATGTGCTTAAATTGCCATCGGGATCCTAATGACTAGAGAGCTTTGCTTAGAAATATAGGTTGTGTAAAGCTAATGGTGGCTTTTGTTAGTTTCTTTTTTCTTTTGCTCATGAAACTACACATTATTGAACCTGAGAAGTTTGGTTTTGATAGTATGTATGGTTTTTGAGAACTTCAAACTAAAAGTAAGGATCTCCTGCAGTTTATCTTGTTTGCTTATTAGTTAGGAGAAGTATAAACTTCAGTTTGATTATTGCCAGTCGTAGAGTGTTAACGATGGATTCTTCGGCTACATTACAATATCTCGCTGCTTATACAGGAGCAGCTCAGGTCAAATAGGGGATTTTGCTGATTTCACTTCTGCTTTACTGATTATGATTCTTCTTGGTCTGTGATTGCAGGATTTAAAGTGCTTTGTCTTCTCCCTCATCTCTCTCCACTTCAAGATCAAGCCTATTTAGGAGCCACCATCATGTCTACAATACATCTTGTAACTTCATTGTGTCTGGATTTAGAATTTTTGTTTTGATTGTTTGACAGTGTGGTTCCCTTTTTCTCATGCTTTCTGAGGCTTTGTAAGATTTTATGGGCATGACTACCTTGGTTTTGTGGATTGGAATCCATTTGTCTTTGAAGTTTCATAGTTTTGAACTCCCAGTCCCTGTGTTTTGAGTTGTGAGCATGATATGGTGAACATGAAACAAAGTGATTTTGCAGATTCAATCTTATGCTTCCCAAGTTTTGGCAAAAAGCTACTGCATTTTGAAAGAACAAGATCCTGCTTATGTTTAGCTTGTTATCTTGTAATGGGCAGAAGTAGAATTATCTTTCGGAACTGCTGGTTAATTACAAAACACACGTTCATAACAATGACTTTGAACTTGAAATACATCTGAATGTTATTGAGCTTCTTCTACACTTTTAAGAATTAAGAATCCGCTCATGATAGATTTTGCCGATTGCCATCAGATGTACATTGTCCAAGTAATATGTACAACAGCATAGATTGTGCTAGAAATAGTTACAGAGTTAGTGGATCAGGCCATCTTCTCTTTACCTCAGTTTTCCACCGTACCTCCCTGAGCTTCCCATCAACCCCATAATCCCTTTCCATAACAAGGTTGATTCCTTCATCTGAGTACCAGCCAACTCCTATGGAAAGGACGCCATCTTTGTTAACATCGACATAAGCCGTAACACCACCTGGAAGCCAAAGCACAGTGACATCCTGCATATCCAGCATCTCTTCCTCTCCGAAGGACACTGCACTCTCAGGCAAACTTCTCTTCTTCAAGGTTTCTGTACAAAGATAAATGAACGATGCACCATTGCCTACCTCAGCCACCATCTCCTCACCAACTATTGATACTGGAGTAGCACTCACCTCGAAGACCTTCCAAGATCCTATCAATTCTGATGGTTGAGTTCGTTTCCGTTGTGAAAATGGCTTTAAATTGAACTCCATATCACTGGTTTAACCGGTAAGAAATTAGTCCTCACTAAATGGGAAGCCATGAATGGTAGATTTCAGTGATATCAAAGCCAAGACACCTTTTCTCATAGCAAATTCCCCATCAAAAGTATGCTTCCACGAAACTAACATGTAACAAATTTCAACTGAAAAATAGATAAACAGGGAAAAAAATTTGGCACAAAACCTAACTATATTAATAAACAAGTTCATAAGTACTTTATATCATATCATAACAAAGCGACAAGAAGAGGAAATAAATAATAGTGATGGGCATGATGAACTATCTTCCTGCCTAATGAAGTTGAAAGTAAGAGATTAAGGCCTACATGAGACATGATCATAATAACTATACCGCTAATCTCAAATCAAAGGAGAAACAAAGGAAATGGGCAAGAGATGTTAAAATTAAGTACCCATAATCTTAAATCCTGAACATCAAGTATCAAAGTCGAAGTAGCAAGAGGGACTAAAACTAAGTACTTGTAATCCTGAATATTGACAGGACTGGCGGCCCATTCTTCTTCATAAACAACAACTTTCATTATTTGTATTTCTGAACCACCGTTGTTAAACTCTATTGTATGAACAATTCGAAGTCTTATATGACAACCTGTGACCAAAAACTAAGCATGAAAAGCAATTAAGATAATCAACAACAAGATTCTTGCTGTAAGGAATATAACTCAAATCATTCCAAACTTAATTGCTCAAATTTGTAAGTTGGAGAAAGGTAATACTTAGTATCATCAGCGTCACCAACTGGAATATCAACCGGACCCCTTGAGTAAGATCCACCCTTCAAATCAACGGAACAAAATACATGATTTTAATGCACACCAAAGTGAAACTAGAACAAAATTTGCAGTTACTCAAAGATGCCATCCACTTTGAGCAACACACTGTTTGATTTATTTGAAGATTATCAACAAATTTTCATAAACATAAACTGCCCAAAATTTTGAAGTTTGAGTTATAACTCAACAAACCAAGCAAAACCCAGAAACAATCTTCTTCTAGTTAAAGAGCATGTGGTTTCTAAATGCACACAACTTCAACACTCATTTCATTGTGGCTTTTAATTACTTAAAGAGAACAATGGTTGCTTCTATTTAAGCAATATCAACCTACACCAATTTCTTCAACAACAACCTGGCTCATCCAGCTTACTCATTCCATTTCCATTAGCTCAAACTTACAACAAGAAAATAAAAACTAGCATGAAAGTAAACTCAAATTCTACTAGCTCTGAAAGCAAGCAGCTAAACTCAAATCATACAATAGAACCACGCAAGAATAGTCTCTCCACTGCAGAAGAGATTCCTTTCAAAAATTTTAGACCTTGTGGGACTCACTTGGGACCCCCACACAACCTCCAACATATTGCATGTTGAGACCTAATAATCCTGCCAAAAATCATTTTCCCCATAAACAAATCAATGCAAACAAGACAAATATATCATAACGAAGCAGAAGGAATGCAATAAACACAGTATTTCCCAATTCTTCGAAACAATCGATCAAAGGCTCAATCTTTCCCTCCTTAAATCCAAAAAATCAACACTAGGAAAAATGCCTACATTCTCAAATCCTCAAAATATCATAAAAATAAAACCCCAAAATCACACATATATGAAGTAACAACATCATAGACATGAACACAAACAAGCAATGAAAAGAAGAAGGGAAACAAGAATGGGGGAGAAAATAGGGGGTTACAGAGGCGTAATTGAACTGGAGATTGGATTTGTGCTCGGAATCGATCTCTTCCTCTTCTTCAAACAGATTGTCGAAAAAGTACTACATCATCTGGTGTCTCTTCTTGTCACTCCCATCTCTCTCCCCTAGTAATTAACTGTGATGTGAGAGTCAACAACGTTCTGGATAATCTAATGAAAAACGAATTTGAGAGGGAGCAGAAAGTAAAGAGTAAAGATTAAAGGGGGGCAAGACCGGCATAAACGAATCAGCTATCTCCAAACGCTGGTATGGATGAGCTTGTGAAAAATTAGCTAGTTGGGTTGAATCAGCCAACCCAACCAGCTGCTTACCAAACAACCAAATAGCTTTTTAATATAGGTCAAACATCTTATTTGAGTCAAACAGCTAATAAACAACTGAAACGTTGTTCACCAAACGCGGTCATTGAATTGATGTTTGAGCAGGATGAGAAAGGTGGTCATTGCTTAGTTGGATATTGTGATTCCAACTATGTTGGTGATCTACAAAAAAGTCGATCAACTACTGTTTATGCGTTTACTCTTAATAAGGGACTAGTCAGATGGAAGTCTACATTACAATCAACAATAATTTTGTCTATTACAGAAGCAATATATATGACAGTTACAGAGGTTGTTAAGGAAATATTTTGGCTTCAAGGGTTGCTTGATGAGCTAGGAATTAGACAGAAGCATTTAGTATATTGTTATGGTCAAAGTGTTATTCATTTAGCAAAGAACCAAGTTTATCATGCAAAGACAAAGCACATCGACGTTTGCTTTCATTTTGTACGAGAGATTCTAGAAGATGGTGGAATAATACTTCAAAAAATCCTGACCTCTGAAAATCTTGCAAATATGATGACCAAGCTTGGGCAATTTGCCAAGATAGAGAATTGTTGACTTTGTAACATATCTTTAAGACTTTGTGGCAAGTGTGGGAAATCCCACATTCGAGAAATGTAAAAATGGAAGAACGTCCTTAAGTTATAAACGGAGGGCTCCTTCACCTTTGTAAATTATCCCAAATAGACAAGTCTTCCTCCCTTATAAGAATTTATTTTTTTAAAATTTTTGTTCTCCCTCGTTTGCAATTCTTTTCTTCAAAATAGTGTAGTATCTAGGTAGTGTCCAAGAAGAAGGCAAGTCCGAATCTCATAAATCTCTGGTATTCTTGTTTTGGGTATTCTTTTTCTTATTGTCTATTTAATAACTATTGTCGGGTGCAACTGTAGCGATATATTGTGTCGTTAATTATATGCCTAAGAAAATTCTAAGGAGGGGTATTTAAGTTTATCAATGTGTCACATCGAATCTTGGAAATTTATCTGGTGTAAAAACAAGGTCTTCCTAAGTTGCAAATATTGGTTTCTTTCTTTGCAACATTTTCGTAACTCTCTCAAATGTACTGATGAAATTTGTTAGTCATTAACCATTTTATAGAGAAGATTTTTTGGTTTTGCTGTCGATTTTCTAGAGCTAATGTTATATAAAATCATGATGAGGATTCATTGAAAAGCTCATGATGATGGACATGTCATCTGATATGATTAACAAATGTAGGCATGGGTACCAAATTATGAACAATATGTGGTTGGTGACGAAGAGTTTCTGCTTGTAAAAGAAAGGTTTGCTTACTACATTTAATTCTTATGAGGTTTAGTTGCTATGTATTTTTAACCTAAGTTGTCAGGTTTGTATATTTTCAAAAGTTGCTTAATATTTATTCTTGTTTTCAACAATGAGATAAGGGACATCATGTTAGTGAAACAGAGGTCACTGTCCAAGTTATAGACAATTTACGTTAAGACATAAAACCCTGTATCAAAATAAGTTCTGATAGAAAAAGTCTTGATCCTTTTTTCTTTTTTTCTTAATTTGCATTCATGTCAGCTCTATCTGTAATCTCCATATCTAATTGTTCTAATTTCTTGTTTTCCCTTTCATTACATTAGAAACTTGGAATCAGCATCCCATTGATCATTGTGCTTTTTCATCGATCTTCTTGGAGAAGAAGACGTCGACTATTTGACCATTTGTGTCACATTTCCTTGATAGAAATAAAAGACTCTTGAACAAAGGTGCGAAGATGGAAACGGATGACAAAGTCCTAATCATGTATATGTACAATCAGCTGTTGGAAATTGTTCAAGTCAGTGGGAGAACAATAAGAGCAAACAAGTAGCAGCTGCATGATCTTAGGTTTCAATCATATACTTATCAATTACCAATTGTAATTATAATTTCACTCGTATATTTATCAACTACCAATCACTTGATGAAAATTAAGGGGGATGAAGCAAATGCCAGTACCACCTGAGGTTATATGTGTTACGTGTTGATGTCATGGCCGATGAGTCTGCGCTAGAAATTTGTAAATCGACCAATATAACAGTTGAGCCGTTCCTAGTGCCCTAACTGGGAAGAGGGAGGTGCTGCACAAACTGGTTCCTCAAATGAGACGAAATTTGACACTAACTAATCCCACAAATAGAAAACCAGAAACTGAACACTCTCATTCAATAACACACCATTCCACACCCTAAAAGAACAATGGTAAAACCAACATTTTTAAACACCCAAGCTGCACATGGTTCAGAAATTTAACAGCCAAGAAGAAACCCCTCCCCTGTTCTCACCAAACCAAATCACCTTGCACATTCTAAGCCTCTTATGAATCTAATCTATGGCTATCATTGTTGTCTCTCAGCGGTCAAGCTGCCACCGCCGCCACTACTTCCTCCCACATGGTTTGGTTCTCCCATTCTAGCAGCCAAAGCAAGAACCTCTGGTGACATCTCCCAGCTTCCACTTTTCCTTCCCCAACTAGATCGCCTTGGATGTACACTACCCTGTTCCCCAACTTCCTCTACCGTACTCCTTATATCTGGGGATATTTCGTTCAGTTCATTGTCCTTTACATGCGTGCGATCATTGTTGGTAACTTGCCCTTCACCACGATCAACTATGGAACTCAAATCTCCCCAGACAGTTTTCCTACCCATTTCTATATCATCCCCCGCCTTACCCATGTTAGGACTCATGAAACCCCCAGCAATTGGTCGAGTTGGTAATGTAGGTTCTCTTGGCACCTTTGCCCTGAAACTGTTCTTGGATGGAGGTATGCTAGAGCAAAATATCTCCTTGAAGTTCTCCACCACTCCCCTATTGTAAGGATTTGCTTTTCGATCATATCGATATCTGAAATTCTCATAGGTAGTCTGCAAGAACAAAAGCACATAACATGACATTACAGCATCACTGCCATAGAGAACCTCGGACAAGTGGAAAGATCTTTCTATAACATGATTTTTGAGAAAAGGAGGATGAATTTCTTACCTGGTTTGTACTGATGAGATACAAATGAAAGGCCGAAAGACCACCAACGAACCACATCGATATGAAAGTGTAAATTATTAGGACAATGGAGGCAGGGGTTCTGATCATTGCTTTCCAAATGGATGTGCTCTCTGATTGCATGATTCTTGTAATGTAGAACCAGCAAAATGCAAAAACATATATACAAAGAAGGGTTGTTGAGAAGACGAACATGAAGAAATATCGATAATTTCTCTGCAATGAGAAATAATTTCTTCAGATGGATCACAATAACTCCAGGAAAGTGATAATAAAAGGTTCATCAAATAAGCTGCAAGATTTTTTCACGGCAATATTGTGAACAATATTAGTACAAGAAAATATTAACATCCATCTGGCTGTACATCTGTAATTTAACTTATATAGTCAACCACGTTTGACAGCTAAGTGAAAAAAAAGGAATCGTGAGCTCATCTGCTCACTTTGAATTTTTCTGACAGAATAAAAACTAACTCTAACATGAATCAGGTAGATGAGGATGGGATACATAAGATAATCTTACAAAGCCAATAACATACAGAACTTGTCAATTGCTTAGATCATTAAAAGCTCTTACCAATCCAATACATTGCCCAACCCATGGGCAGTGGTGGTCAAATCGTTCTACACAGTTGTTGCAAATTGAACAATGTGAACAGCGGGGAGGTCTGTAAAGCATGCAAGTGTCACAATACTTGATCTTCACAACCATTCCATTGACCTCTACATCCTTAAAGCGTGGCAGACGTAACTGTGGAGTTTGACCAGCCCCAACGTCTGTGGCCCCATCAAAGTTCTCTGGCTCTGGAGGATGTGCATTGCGTGGAATTATGCCAGGATCTCTTCCAGAGGTTAGCAGGAGAAGCGTTAAAACCTGAAAATCCAAAATGATCATCACTTTAGAAATTATTATTGCCTCCAGGTCCTACATATTCCATCTTTCACAAGGAAGACATTGCCTAGAATAGAAAATGCATTTTATCCTACCATGAAATACAAAATTGACCTTCTCCATCACTATCTACAAATTAGGGCTCCAATGAGCTGATATACATATTGATGTGAAAGGTTCAACCTAGCTTAATCACAACCAACATATTCATGAAGAGAAAGCAATGCAAACTATGGTGTCCAACGTTTTAAGGTGAATCAAAACAAATAAATTCAGATTGGTAAAACCTATGATAGGCCAAATCATTCACCACTTTGTTGCTGCCTTTGTCTTAAGATTAACAAATAATGCTTTGGAATTGTGCTGCTATTGGCAATTATTCAATTTCCCATCTTATTGTATATGTTCTCCACTCAAAATTTCCAAAACTTTATTCCCTCCCCAGTTTTAAACATGCATATTCAAAGCTAATGATTTACACTCAATTAATGAAGTAAAAACTCAAGATTCTGGGAGAGAGTGCAACAACAAAAGCAAAACATTACAGGAACCATACGTGAGATTATTTTGCACTTGGGCAAGAGGAATTGGTTAGACAGAACTCAACATAGGAAAGGAACCTTTCTTAATCTTACAATAAACAAATTTTCAGAGCCGGAGAAGGCAAGCAGATTTTCATTAGATAGAAAATAATCAGGACATTCAGAAAACCTTTAAGAGTGCCAATTATGCTTGTTAAACCCATCAGAGTGAATATTTTTGCCATACTATGCAGTAAGTTTTAATAATTGATTTTCTTTTGGAAGTAGGAAAAAGACTCAATAAATCTTTTAATAGTTGACAATGACCAGGTCAAATTTATACGTATTTTGGAGCATATTGCTGGCATCAATTGGATTAATGAACAAAACATAGAGATGGCAATTTTTGCCTGGCCCGGCCTGACCTGACCCTGCTCAGCCTGAGGTCAACTGGTTCAGCCCAAGTTGACTGGACTTAGGGTATTTTTTTTTGGGCCTCGGCCTACTGCAGCCCAGCCCAGCCAGAATATGTCAGTAAAATGACATTGTTTTGAGTGAAACGACATCATTTTAAATTTTTAATTTGAAAAAAAGTTACACAGGCTTTGGGCTGGCCAAGCTTGATTGGGCTCAGGTGGTGAATCTCAAGCTTGATCGGGTTAGGCCCAAGCCCAATCCTAAGCCTAACAAAACATGGAGATGCACTTTTCTTTTATAACTAAGATCAAGTCAGACATGAGAGATCCAAATCTGGAAACATATTTAAACGATTGCTTATGAAAAAGCTTCTAAAATGATACATTGTAGGGATACATGGATTCCAATTATACATATGAATACTCTCTGCTGAAATAATTCCTAATTCAAAAAATCCCAGGTCAATGTGTCTAATTTTCTTTTTTGTTGCTCAAAAATAAAACTGTAGGTAGCAATCCTATTAGGTTCTAACAAGGGTATCATTAGCAGTAGAAGATCCAGACAAATGCTTAGACATGAAATCCATTTATACATGAAATAAGCATCCACGGTGATCTTACATGTGCCAGTTGATTTCATACCATGAGAAGGTAACAGCCAACGGATTAACCAGCAAAAATGAAAGATCTCAGAGAAGTTTTAATTTCTACATTTATAGGGAGAAGTTCATGAATGTGGACAAAAATGAGATTGATACCACTACCAACCTTAACACCTTGAGAGGCAGTTAATTATGCGAAAAAAAGTGGATGAAGAACCAATAAACTAAAAATATTCATTTGATAGGAATTACATGTCCTATAATGCAACAGAGGAATATTATGTGTGCATATATCCATGTTGTGGGTGAGTGATTATGTGACTGAGAGAGAGACAAAGAACTCACATAAACAGTGAAAACAACAGCAGCAACCATTATTGATATTCCAAGGTTATTAGAAAAATCATCCATCAGCTTTCTGGCAACAAAGACACAAAAAACTGCCACCGGAGCAACAATCAAGAATATAGTCAAGAACAGGGATCTGACATCTGGTCCAAATATAAATCTTCCCTGAAGAAAAAATATCTGTGAAAGAGCACCAAGAAACAAAGTTACTGGGAAAGGTAATCCAGCAATGCAATTTGAAGGGATAAATGTGTAAAGACAGTAATATACCTAGGTTGTTACTCTCTAGAGCCTGACATATAAATTCCATCATAAATAACTAGCTGAATTTTTCAAACCTTTTAGCTAGATAATGTCTATTAAACATCCAAAAAAACTACTTGCACAAAAAAAAGATCTTGTTATTGAATTGAAACATATAAAATTTGACTAATCTGACTAACATGGAAATTAGTAAAACAAAATGGTTTAATAATTGAATAATGTGATTATTTAGGGGTTCAGCAACTTGTACACCATCAATGACAACAGCATCACCGAGCATGCAACATATCAACTAAAGTGATTTTGAACACACAAGCCTTTCTCCAGTGGGTTTACAATCATGGAGAACAAGGTAACTCTAATTTGAATCTAGTCACATAACACCATTGTGTCATCAAGCTTGATCAGCAAGCAAAATCTCTTCCCTAACAGCCAATGATGGCCATGAGATTTCTCTACTTTTTCTCTTTTCTTCATTTCCACATTCAAACCATGATATAGGTTCTCTTCATCCCAACTTCCTATCAAACTGATCAGAGGTTCCTGGGTGTGGTACGTTCAGCATAGATTTTGAATTTAATTGTCACTCATTAACCATTAAACCCACCACAAAAAGTGTTAATCACATATATTCCAAATATAAATAAAGCATGCTGCTTTTCACTAACCAACGTAAACACATAGAATCTATATCATCTATGAAGCTACTTCAGGGAAAAATAAATGCTCAACCATTTGTTTCTAACATTTCATCTCCTAGAAACTATTCTCCAGCTATAAAAGCAATGTGGCAAGCATCATTTAAATACAATGTTTTCTACATTACAGTGAACCCAAAAAGGAAAGGTCCCATCTTTAGCTGCAACGCGTGATTGTCTACACCACATCAAGTACAACTCTTATTACTCCAATCCAAACCGATGTACAACATCAATTCAAGCACAAGCACACCAACTTACTCAATTTGCTTACTTAACTAAAAATCACAAAAAAAAAGGGAAATAAAAGCGGCAACATTGAACAGAAATCAAAAACATTTTTTAAAAAGAAAATGTAGAAACCAACAGGTTACTTACATTACTTCCTTTCCAAGTTTGATAGACCCGTAAATCGCCGCCAGCAGATCCCGGATCGGATCGCTGAGGTGGCGGCACTACATACATTTTTCTATTTTCTTTAATTACCTTTTCACTCACTCTCAGCTTACTAGATCCCCAATTCCAAACACTTCCAAACCCTAGAAATGCAACGACACCAGAACCACAAGTTGATTTCCAATGTTTCTATAATCTCTCTCCACAGCTCCACTTTTTCACTTCTGTTCCAATAAAGCTGAGTCAGCTAGCAACCTAAGATTGGGTGCTCGGGGGCAGAGTAACGGCGCCGACGGCAGTAGTGGTGATGATAGTGATGGGAGTAGTGAAGGAGGGTACTTTTTCACTACTTTCTGGAGGAGAAGTGAGATTCTCATGTATGTAGCCGCACATTTATCGAGGTGTGACGTGGATAGCTTTAATTGGATGGAGTGGAACTTCCATGCTGGGTGGACCGGCCCTGTTCGGTTTTTAACCCAGCACATAAACAATGAAAAGTGGCCCTCGGAGACTTTGGATCCTTTTATGCTTTTAGTTTTATTGCAGCGCGGATCGTCTGTCCAAGATATCCCTGTCTTATTCTGTCCAGTAAATAAATGACGTCATTTTTTAACTAAAAATTTCATCCTGTTAGAGCCTGTACGTCCTACCCACGTAAATATCAATTCTCGCGAGGGCGAGCCGTAGCTCGCCCTCGCAAGAATGGACATTATATACATATGGAGCGCGGATCGTCTGTCTAAGATATCCCT
>JAOTAZ010000006.1:23925288-23941024 GCA_025629785.1 Erythroxylum oxycarpum
CTCTCTCTACAACTTCTCATTCACAAAACCACAACCCATTTCTTAACTAAAGCATGGAGAAGATGAAGAACTTACCTTGGAAAGCTTGATTCTTCTTCTTCACATGAATTTTCCTCCTTTTTCCCTAGCTTTTCCACGATTTTCTCTCCTTTCTTCTCTTCTCTCTTTTCATTTTTCTCTCTTCTATTTTGTTCTTCACGACACCTCCTCTCCTCTTCTTCTTATTTCAAGCCCATGTAATTGTTCTTTTCCCATTTTACCCTTTATTAATCTTGTCTTTCCCATTATGCCCTCCTTTGATCTTTACAAATAACATCTTATACTTCTAACTTCTTAACTATTTTTCACGGAACAATTAAAGGAATTTGCTAACACTTCCTTCTAGAAAAACTGTCTTAAATTTCTAATGACAAAAAGATCATTCAATTTGGTTTCATAATATGAAAATTATGACCCAAACATTTCCGAACTATCCTTATACTGGAACAATATTTCGTGCTCAATTTCCATAAGACTGAATTAAAACTTGATTTCATCAGATCATTTGTAGTCCTGTTTCTCTAGTTTAATTCAAATTAAAAATCATACCATTTCGATAACTAGAGAAAGAGTTATGGCTAAAACACCGAAGCATGTTCAATGTAACATTTTCCAACTTTTAACTTCCAACCTTTCACATATATAATAGTTCTAACTTCTAATAACAATTTGGGATCCAACAGAAACGGGACAATTATCAATAAGCCCGGTATCTTCAATGGATACGGGATAGTTATAGGCACTCAATCACAACAATAGCAATCGAAAGTGAGTCCCATGAGCATTGCATATACATTTAATATGTATGTTTGAATGATTGAAATGCATTGTTAAATTGTTTTCAATGAGAATATGAAAATTGTGAACAAAGTGTTATGTGATGATACATGATGATAAATGAAATGATCTTAATTATGTGATTTTATGGGTTGTATGATTTGAGTGAAACATTAAGGATAATCCACTCACTGAGTTCGCAAAACTCACCTCAAAATTGCAACATTATTTTTCAGGCTCAGAGAAGTTACCCCGTTAAACAAACAGGAGTCTAGCCACTGCATTTGAGTAAGAGATAGAGGTTGGAATTTGTTCGCGTCTGCATATGTATCTTCTTCTTTTTGTTTTGTATCAAATTATGTATTTCGCAATTATTGTATCATTTGTAATTGAATAAGTCTGTTTGTAATAAGTTTCCAAATTGGAAATGTTTGTAAATAAGATTGATTAATGAGTGTAGTAACAGTCATGAATGAAATTGTTTATGAATAAAAATGGGCCCGATTTGTTTATTGATTTTCTGCATATGTGTGTGATTTTTTTAAAAAAATTCATAATGAGTTTGACTGACTGACTGTTCCAGCATGCCATTCTTGAGGGGTAAGTACTCAGATATCACTCATGATGTCAGGTATATGTCTCGCAAGAGTAGGGTCCTACAATTTGGTATCAAAGCCTAGTTTAGTATCTTACATGGGCATTTTTTGAAATATGTGTCAAGTTACACACATTTTAGACATGTTTTAGCATGCAGTAGCAGCTAATCCCCAGTTTGAGTTGCATTTATAAGTCACCCGCATGAGAACTTGTTAAGAGTTTGAGCTGATAGAAGTAGTTAGAAGAATGATGATATGTCAGAATGTGAGAAAATGAAAGTTTGTGGATATTTAGAAATGAGAAATAATATATGGTTAGATATGACAGATAAAGATTCAACGCATTTGTATTAATGGATGTATTGTTGAATATGGCATCAATATTGTACTGTGGTGATATATCCTTGAATGTGATATAGATGTGAATGCATTGTCATAAATTGTTTGAGAAAAATATAGATATAAGTGGAAATGATGAGATTAAAGTATACAAGCATAATGGAATGAAAACAAAATTTTATTATGACCTTAAGAAGATGAACCTGGAACTGAAATGGTTATTTGATTAATGTGATGAGAGCAATGATCCACCATAAGAATATGTTAGTAGAATTGAGATCAGAATTTCAGGATGATTATACATTTATAATTTTGAAATTCTGATTATACATCTATAATTCTGAATTAATTGTGAACATACCTATGTATGACGATATAATTGTAATTAGAAGGTGAGATAATGATAGTGATATATGTAAAAGTTGTCAACGTTAAGTTTTGTAAGTATATATCTAATAATGGGATCATCATGACAACTGAGAATTTTGAGCACATATGTATTATATGTGTGGAGATGATATAGGAAGTAATCTATGACTTATTAGATATTTGTTAGTCATAGTTCCCATAGTTCAAAGTTTAAGATGAATTAGAGTAACACATGAAAGTGCTTATAGTGATTAATCAGGGATAGATTTAGATTGTTAATCATGTTACTAAATGTGATGAATTTAAGGAAAAAGAAGAAGGGCACGATCATGGCATAGTCCCACAATTAAGGACAGGCAAAAAAGGAGAAGTGTTGTACAGAATCAAATGAGATTAAGGTATCATTAGAGAATGTTACTAATTGGTGACTTATCAAAAATACATATCTAGATAAGATGAAATGATCTTGATGGTATAGACCAAGGTGTATGAGTAAATGAATCTGCTTAATGCTTCACTGAGCCTTATTATAAAGGATGTTCTGATCGTATAAGTTATGGCATAAATTGATCTTATTGAGATATTATGAATAGTTGAAATTGGTCTTCCTGAGGTATTAAGGATGACTGAAAAGTGATGACAAATATAGTTGACTGATAAATAGTTTGTAAAGAGTATAAATGAGGAGAAAAATCTTATTATTATATAGACTTTCATCAAAGTACTTCATATAAGTCAAATGTTCCTTTTCTAGAAATGAATGAAGATGGAACAAATTGGAAATGAATATATAACAAATCAAAAGTGAATATAGGAGTCCCATTTCTAGCTAAGACTCAGGCATAAGATGTAGAATATGCTATTGAGGGTGTATGTGTGTTGCTTGATGAAAAAGTAACCCATTTATTTAAATAAATTCATGAAATTGGAATGATATTATTGATATTGCTGAATGAACTTAGTTCCACCCTATATTCTATGCAAATATGTACAGGAGATACAAAATAGATTCGATGTATGTGTTACCAACAAAAGAGATTAAGAGTTGCAAATAAATTGAAATGTGTAGAGAAACTAGTAAGAATGGTCTAACATTAGAATGATTCAATGAGAAATCAGATAAAAATCGATTGAATAGAGAAAATCATTCGAGCAAAGAAGTCAATTGGGAAACCAAAAAAAAGGCATGAGATAATATTACCTCATTGAGGATTTAGTTAATTAAGAAATTATGAGAACTAATTATGAGCATATAGAGTTTTGGTAATATCTGTTTGAGTTAACAATGCCCCTGATAGTATTATGGTATTGAAGAATAAAGTGTCCCAATTTTGGTTGGATTAATTAACGACTATGATCATAGATGATATATTGAATGTATTCGAAAAGTTGAGAAGAATGTTTTGAATATTTGAGGTAATTCTTATATATCATGAAGATAGAAATAATTAGATGTCAAGTTCAATAAGAATGAATCTCAGTTTAATTAAATAAAATGTTGGATCTTATTGTATCTAAACATGGCATATTGAGAGACCCAAAGAAAGTAGAGGTAATGATGAAGTGAGAAACTCCAAGGAATATATAAGAGATCTGGAGTTTTTTAGAATTAGCTAGAAATTGGACATTACCAGAAGTTGTTAAGGGGTTTTTACTGATCTTATCCCTTTGACAAAAAAATTTTTGAGGAAAAATATGTAAATCGTATGACTGATGAATGTAAAAAGAATTTTGAGGAATTATAATACCGATGTTAATTATATCATTTGGATTTTTAGATTATGTAATATATAATGAAGTTTCACATCAGAGATTAACATAATAAAGTGATTTCATATGCATTGAGACAGTTAAAGTCTCATGAATTGAATTATTCAAAATATGATTTAGAATTTCGGTAATAGTAATTGCTTTGAGAGCTTAGAGACATTATATGTACATAAACATTTTGGATATATATAAATATACAGATAATTTAAGTTTAAGGTAATTTTTGAGTTTGAAAGAATTTAATACAAGATTGAGACAATAGGATAGAGTTACTTGAAGATTATAATGTATAAATGAGTATTTCCCAGTAAAGCTAGTGTTGTAATCTTATGCGTTGAACCAAAAATTCAATAGTGGTGTAGCACAAATTTAGATATTGAGGTTACCAAATTTAGTGAAATAAATAGCATAGAATGTTGAATTGAATTTTGGGCAAATCAAAGTACTATTAGCTATTTAATTTAAGATCAATTTCATATGAAAAGATTAGCAAAGCCCAAATTGAGGATTCAAAATTTATGAATCTTACTGAGAAATTGAAAGTCAATCAAAATTTTGAATTTGAATAGGGAAAATGGTACCTTATGATTGAAGTAAAAAGTGTGTGTACCCGATAATGATGATTGAGCAAAGAGATTATTAAAGAAAGTACAAGTAACAACCTATGTTATACCTCCTAGTAGGAATACGCCGAAATAGCATTTAACGGTTAAGGATGTGGAAACAAGTGACTATATGTATGAGTTACCAACAACCTTAACTATTGAAGGTATGCTTTAAAGCTTATATTTTGGAATTCATAGGAACATGCAGCTAATGTATAGTTTTAACTAACTTTAAGCATAACAATCATTATCACAGTGATATCATTAGAATATCGTATGCGGCGTTATATGACAAAAAGAGTCATCTTTCTTTATATTTGGATGAATGATTGGAGATGTTATTGATAAGTGAAATTGATTTGTATTAGAAATTAAATGATTCAAGAAAGATAAACGAGTTAGGTAGATCAACACCGAAGGTATGGAAAATAGTGAGATAGACATAAGAGTTAAGTGTATTAACACTAAAAGGATGTGAAATATCAAGCGAAAGATGAATCGTTTATGAGAATATCAGCTTGGCAAGGTGTGCTCAAGTTAGGAAAAAGGATAAACTAAGCTCGAATTGTATTGGTCCTTGTGAAGTTATTGAGAATAGGAACATTGACTTATAAGTTAGTATTATTAATAAAAGATGCTTCGGATTTACACAGTGTTACATGAATATGTTTAGGAAATATCATTATAATCTGATATATGTGTTATTAATATCGGAAATGAAATTGTGAATAGTCTGAAATATATTAAGGAAACAGTTAAGATAGTGTGATATCTGAATAAGCGACTAGAAAATTGAGTGATTCCATTAACTATAGTCAATTGGAAGAAATTATTCAAGTGATGAAGTTAAATGGGAAACGGAGGAGCATATGATGAAACAACACCCCTGCCTTTCTGATCAATCAGATAAGAATTTCGAGGATGAAATTTATTAGGGGGAATTGTAACATCCTGTTTCCATACTAAGGGTTATTAAATTTATGTAATTGAGAAAAAATCATTGAGAGATTAGAAAATTGGATTTTATGCTCATGTATAATGTTGGCATACACCCATGTGAATATTGATTTTTACACATTAAAATGAATGTCTATGCATTCATTGACATTTTTCAGGTATAATTGATCTATAAATGTGATTATATTTGGAATTATGAATTGTATGTGTTAGGAATTGATTTAGAGAGTATATTTATTGACCCAAAATTTTAGTGAAAATTTGAGAAATTTCTAAAATTTTGGTATTTTCAGACTCGAAAAATTGTCAAGTGGCAAGATAATTGATAAATGGTAGTAGAATTAACTGTCAAATGGAAATGTAAATTTTGATAAATGACTTTGGTATTTAATGATAAGTGTCATTAAAAATTGGGAGACAATTTTGGACTAGGAAAAATGCCAAGTGGTAAGATAATCAATAAATGTTAGTAGAATTAACTATCAAATGGCAATGGAAATTTTGATAAATGACTTTGGGATTTAATGATAAATGCCATTGAAAATTGGGAGACACTTGGAATAGAAATTGGAGGCAAATGGGCTAGTTAATAAAAGACCAAAAAGAGACCTTGAGAAAGTGACATGTGGTAAGTGACAAGTGTCACTTACAACACCACTTATTTTAAATTAAAAAATTCATTAAGTGAAAGACCATATTTTGGTCTTTCACTTGCTAATTACGTTAGCCTCTCTCATCTTCATCTTCTTCATGTTCTTCATTATTCTCTCCATCTAAGGCACTCTCTTCTCCTAAGCATTAATGTTGAACCTTGCTCTTATCCTTCACTTGCTACATCCATTTTTGTTATCTTCATCATCTTACCACTAGAAAACCTAACCTACTCCACCCCCATTTGTGATGATCGTTTATGTTGGAGATTTAGGGCTTCATAGTGATTGAAGAAACTTTGGGCAAATCAAGTAAGTAACTTATTAATCTTCACGGCTTTGATGAATGAAACAAGTTTTGATGATAGTTAAGAGTTAAATGATCAGAAAATGAGGCTTGGTATATGAAAAAACGTGAATGAGAAATATGGGTAGATGCATGTCTTTCTTTTACATGCATGATGATTAATGATTCATAAATTGATGTAGAGACAATTTAAAGTTAGAATGAATCCTAAAATGAGGTAGAATGAAGTGTAGAAAATTAATGATGAATAGGTATATGTATAAGTTTTGTTTTTGGGTTAACGATCAAATATAGATCACGATTTGTTTGTGAATGATGTTGAGTTGAAATGGAGTTGAGAATGAAGAGGAAATGAAGTATAAAAGACGATCTAGGTATAAGATGTGTTAGATGTAAAATGTAGGAAGTTATAAAAATCTTAAAAATTGGAAAAGAGTGTGCTGGAAAATGTTAGCTATAGCATTTCCATTGATTAAGCTTCTGTATTTTAGTCATAACTTGACCTGTAGATATCCAAATGAAATGATTTTTAATTTGCATTAAATTAGAGATATATGGCTACATTTTTCATGAATGTATTGAATGCAAATTCAGTCTTTAAGAGTTTCACAATTAGACATGAAGTTTAGTGTTGGGTGTAGTAAATTAGTGGATGAACACATGTGTTTGTGTTCTGTTTTGCGAATATGAAAATCATAAGTGATAAGTTGTTATGTATATGTTATGAGTTGTGAATTAAGGGTTTAATGAAGAGAAAGTGTTCAAAGAAGATGAAAAATTGCAGCAAAAAAATGAAAAAAAAGTGCAGCAGAAAAATGAAGAAGTGCAGAAAATGATTAACATGTGTGAATGATTGATATTTGTGTTTATTCATGGATTTTGATTTGTTTGTGATTAAGTTGAGCTGAAATTGAAATGAGAATTAAGGTGAAAAATGAAATAGAAAATGTGTAGAAAGTGTGATAAAGTATTGTGATAATTGGAGTTAAATGAAGATTAGTGAAGTAGACAAAATTGCAGAAAAATGTGATATAGAAAAGTATGGAAATAGGTTCTAATTTTGGCTTGTAATCAATCATGAAATTTTTAATTGTGTATAGAGAATACTGAACTGAAAGTTGAGGTATAACTGAATGATCACCTTGAAATGATAGAATTTTGGCAATGTAGTGTGTTGGAGCATGTTATATGGAGTGTTTTTACTGAACATGCATCTATATTTGGGCCATACCATGATATGTGAATATTCAAATTAGATGGATTTTGATCTAGATTAAACTAGAGATATACGACTACAATTTTTAAGAGAAATTGAATTTGAGTTCTGTCCTTAAGGGTTTTGAAATTTAGCTTGAAATTGAGTTTTGGCTCAGGCTGCAGCATTACCCTTGACAAAAATCATGTCCTATTGTTATCGAATAAATTGTATTGATGTAGGTTGCATTAGACAAAGTTGTCTTCACAAAAGTTGTAGCTTATTCTCTTAGCTTGCAATTGGTATAAAGTTTTTATTTTTTGGATATCTGAATTGAGAGATTTGAGTTATACAACTTTGAGTGCACTAACCTTTTAGTCATAGGAGTGCATGATCATGCACTAGCCAAAATTTTGAACGTGCTCAGTCTGTAGTATTTTGAGTATAACTCTTAGAATAATAAACCAAATTGAATGATTTTTGTTTCATTTGAAACTTACGACATAGAGGAAAATTTGATTAGAGAAACTATTGTCTAAAAACGTCAGTTTCTAGGTCAAAATGGCCATACAAATCTGATTCGAAATCTGCTTAAGAAAATCTAGGAAAAGTGTAGGAAAAGGATTGTGGGTAGTGATTTTTCATGGAAATGTTTTGATTATGCAATGGTTGAACTAATTAAGGATGAAATGTATAATTATGATGTTTTTGAACTTAATTTGGGCTTAAAATGAGGACATAACTTAGTTAATCAATTGTTTGATGCATGATGAATGAGGAATTACGGAAAAAGAATAGGATTTCATGAATGAAGAGATTAGATAGGTAATGTTGAATTAAATGAGTAAAGGTTTGAGAGCTAATGCAATCAATTTAGTCATTGAATTAGTATGAAATGAAATGAAATATGCATTAATGTGTATGAATTCTGGAAAATTTGGAGTAAAATTGATGTTTGTATAAGTTTATTAAAGAAGCATACCCGAGAATTTGTCATTGAACATACATAATACATGATAAATTTATAAATGTGCTTATTCAGTTAAATGGGCAATGTAGTAATATGAAAATGTATGTGACTGCATATAGAAGAGCACATTGAGCGACTGCTTCCAGATATTGCCAGAACTTCAAGGCAATAAGCTAAAGGGAGCAATTATGAGTAACCTAAGGTGGTCTCACCTTGATTTTGTTTTGTTTGATCATGAATTGAATTGATATGTGATGTATGTGTACTGATTTGTGGACATGAAATGTTAGAGGCTTTTGATGCATGAATAACACATTGGAAGTGTTCCTTGAATGTGAATGTGATTGAATAAATGTGTTATCAACCTATATGTTGAAAGCCGAACCTAGTCCAATGATTAATGCGGATGAGAAAGTGAATGCGAATGCAATGGACTGATTATGATGATTGAATTTGTAGAATGCATTTCATTCCAATGCATGAAATATAAAGACAATTGTGACTGAATTCGCCAATAAAAAAAGAGCTTAAAGCTCAGACATCTATGGTAAGAGCCTAAGGCTCAATATATACGATGAGCCCTATATCCCCATCGATTAAGGGACAGTATGAATGAGCCCGGTATCTACAACGGATATGGGACAGTGAAAAAGGTACTCGGTCATAACAATGTAATAAATAAATTTGAGTCTCATAAACATTGCATACACATATGATATGAATAAATTGAATGGTTGTATTGTTTTGAGGACTTTTCTTTTTTGAAATATGTATTGTATGGATTTTTTTTGAGATGTGAAAATTATGAACAAAGTGTTTCGTGGTATTACATGATGATAATTGAGATGATGTGAATTATATGATAACATAAATTGTTGCGTTGCATGACAAGAGTGAACCATCGAGGATGGTTACTCAACTGAGTTCGTAAAACTCAACCAAATTGCAACGTTGACATTTTCAGGTTCGAGGGAGCGACGACTTAGCTTCTAATACTGTATAAAAGAGATTTTATACAACCTTTGTAGATAAGACATGGCTCAAAGGCCAGTCAGCTGGGACTGAAGGATTAGTTTTTAATTTTTGATTAATTCCTCATGTATGTAGCAAACTTTGCAGACTGAGCTATGGACGCTGATAGGTTGATATTGTATAAATATGGATGATGGATATAATGCTATGTTGTAAATTATGGTTTATGAAATGGAATGAGGGAATTTTGGATTTTAGACAACATGTTATTTATGCTTTTGCTTATGATGCCATGTGATAGTAAAAGTGAAATAGTTAACACACCATTTATATCGGGCATGTGCATGTTTATCCGAAGGGCGTACGGACATATGTCAGACGGGAGTGGGGTGTTACAAAGAGGAGATTTCAAACAATTAAGAGAGGAACCTAAACTAAATATATTTTACTTCGGTTCAAGATGATGCAGTAAAAGAAGACAACTCTAGCATGATTAAGGAGAGGAAGGAGGATGAAACACAACTTGCTTTTATACAAAGAACACCACCAACATCTCCAAGAAACATAATTAGCCTTAGTGCTCTATAAGAATCATAAACATAATTTGGTCAGAAGTCTGGTCCTTTGAGTATTGATAACACCAAAAATGATAATAGAAGGAGAACATAGAGGAAAACAAAACCAAAGGCTCTAAGAGCCTTGCTAAACTATAATATCTCTCATCATATGGAATGTTAAAGGCACAAAATTCCCCAAAAAATAAAGTATGCTTAAGAGCTATAGTAGATTATTTGCTTTTTAGGGACAAAGTTAAAAAGTAATCAACTTCTATTTGCATACACCAACTGGAGATCAATAGCCAATCATCAATACCATTATAGTGGGAAAATTATCTTGTGTTATGATTAAACTTAAATTGAGTGCAAATTTTGAACAACTCTGCACAACACATTAATACTTCTACCTATATAATGCAAGACGTAAAGAGATTCTTTCTAACATTTGTGTATGGTTTTACCATGGTTTTTAAAAGGAAAGATATATAGGAATCATTGAAATATCACCAAACCTTAGTCTATGGCTCTTGGATAGTCATACGAGAATTTAATGACACATTATATCCTTTTGAGGTAGCTGGAAACATGATCTTGAAGAACCAAAGTGAAGAATTTAGATAATGTGCAAAATAAGTAGAAGTTACAAATTTACAGATATAGGGCAATTACTTCACCTGGAAGAACAAACAAGCAGACAAATGGCACATAAGGAAGAAACTAGATAAGGATTTAGTGAATGAAGAATGGCAGTTCCAGGTGGTAAAGCTAACTTTGCAAATTCTGTTTTTTCATAGCAGTGCCCAATTATTTTTCAAGATACTTTCCAAACTTTTACAAAAAAAAAATGATCCATTTAACTCCCTAACTAAAATTGAATGATTTGAGGAAGCCATCATTATAGAGTTATCAAAATCAATTCAACGTTGCAAAAGTTTCATATGTGTGAAGAAATTATAATAAGTAAAAAATCAATTGAAGAAAATTTGATTGAAAGAAAAATTTAGGGAAAACACCGTTGAATAAATAAAAGCTCCTTATGATCCCAACTAAATACGACATCCTTAGTAAGTCTCCTAAGTTTCTTCATAGCAGATCATATCTTAGAAAATGAGGTGAAGTTCCTCACATAACCATTTAGTGCAACAGACATTAAAAAAGGTGGTTTTGAGCTAAACTAGGTAAATCCCTCCGACTCAGATAGATTAAATGCTCTATCTTCTTAAAAATCACAGCATCTAGTTAAGGATTTAGTGATTGAAGCTATTTAGGAATTCTTTAGAACTCGTAAAATGCTAGAGGAAACTTTACCAATTGTACTTGTAAAAGATTTTTCCATGGTAACTTGACCAAAATCCAATAGATTAAGAATGTTTGATTTAAACATCTATTGCCTCGTGCATCCACTACCTTCTGGTTGGCTATAAAACACAAATTACCAACAATTATTAGGCCAACAAAGTTCTTGCCAACTAGTGCATATTGGGTAAAAAAGAACAAGAAAGTATCATCCATTTATTTTTTCAATGTTAGTTCGCTAAGGAGAGAGAGCACAGGCCTTTATATTGTTCTTGCTTTATTAGCATCAAAGAAAGATATGATTTAGAGGATTTGTATAAACAATAGAGCCATTAAGAGATTTACTATGGGTTATAGATTCTTGATTCTAAGGCTATATGGCATGTTGAACAAATTGCATGATTTGGACTGCAAAGTGCATGATTTAGACTATAAATTGAAAACAACATTCAAAATAAAAGAGGAATATCTAATTGGCTAGTGATGTAATTTGGACTGTAAAGTGCACTCAACACATTCATAAGGTTGCTAAACTAAGTACTTAAACCATTTATTAGCAAGTTTGTAGTGGTTTACTTTAAAGATATCCTTATATATAGCCCCTTTAAGAAAGAGCATTTGTTATAATTGCAACAAATACTAACAACCTTATAAGAGAACTAGTTATATATCAATATTAAAAGGTGCAATTTTCTAACTAATAAGCTACTAGTTTGCTCGTGAAATAAAGGTGGACAAATATAAGAATAATGCAATAAGAGACTAACATACTCTAACAAATATGTCATACTTATGTAGTTTTCACAGGCTAGCAATTAAAGGTTTAATAGGAATTTCCATACTATTACTATACTAAAGATAAAATTCTTAAAGAAGGTCTAATTTTAACAGGTCATTTGGGATATGATAAAACATTTGCAATAATGTTAGCCCCGAATTTTTTTTAAATTAAGCATGATTAGATTATGCAAGTTGAATTAGCATTAATTAAGTTGACATTAATTGGTATATTATATGATATAAAATGAATTAGATAGCATGCATTAAAAAGTAATTTAATGAGTTAGTTAGCATGAATTAAATGAGTTAGTTGGGCATTAAAAGATCAAGTGGGCTTAAGTGAAGAAGTGTGCTTAAGTTTAAAAAATGGAAGAAGAAGAGGAGTTAGCATTTAGAAGATAGTTGGGCTTAAACCTAATGGACTTAAGATATGTAAAGAGAAGTATAAAAGAAGGAAATAAAAGAAAGGTTGCCTTGCATTGAAGGAGAGAGGAACGAAATTGTGAGAGGGAGAGGTGAGTGTGCCGTGAGCATGGAGGAAAGAAGAGAAAAAGAAAAAGCTTCCTAGGGTTTGATTTTCCATGAGATTTAGAGCTTGTTTCAAGAAAGTTCAAGAGTTAAAAGTGTGGAGGAGGGCTAGAGCTTCACTTTGATCCAAGAAACTCAAAGTTTGGTTGAAGATTTGAGGTAAGCCATGAGTTTAAGATTGAGTTTTGGTTGGGTTTTTGGTTGAGAAAGCTTTAATATAAGATGGGTTTAGTGATTCTAGAGTTAATATCATGATTAAGGTTTATTAGGCTTTTCAATTTTGAAACCCTAAGTTGATATGGGGTTTTTCATGTTGTTGTTGAAGAATCTCAAGGAAGAACGCAAGAAGAACACGAAGAAGAGCTAAGTTAAGCAAGGTTTTAGCAAGTTTAAGGTAGGTTTCATGTTTATCTTTATGTTAGTAAGTGTTGAATGCCAAACTAAGTAATGAACATTAATGGTTTTACCTACCTTGAGATGAGTATTTAGTTGAGCATTGATTGTGTGTAAGTTAACTTATGATTTGCCATTATGTGATAGTTTTTACAGTGTATGATGTTGCTTGATATTGCTTGACAAATTCATGAAATAAATGAGCATGAATGACATTGAAAAATCATGAAACATTATGCATGAAAATTCAGAATCAGCTATGTGGATTGCATGAAAATCCATTTTCAGAAAATCAGTCAGTTGGACTAGACAAGTCCAGTTTTATGCATGAATACATGTTATATGGGTAAGGTAGTCCACCCAGCAAGTCACGTGCACGTTGACCAGTATAGCCTTCGCCCGGCTGCCCGATTGTGGCAAGGATGTTCCTTATTAGGACTCCTCAGCATATGACTACATTCGTGTAGCTCATCAGTATTTGTGGACCTACCAAACCATCAGTTATGTGTTTACATGTCAGTATGTGTCAGCATGTATTAGCAAGTTGAGAAATGCTTAAATTACGTGTGTTGAGATGATAGATTCATGAAATGCATGATTGCATGATTACCAGTAGAAGTTGCTAAATGTATGAATGATAAGATAGAATTCAGCTTATTAGCCTAACTATAAGCATGTTACCTACGAGCATTAGCTCACCCCTTCCAATCCCGTCCCATTCAGGTGAAGAGCACGAGCATGAGAATTGAGCATAAAAAGGGCATACTCCAAGATTTTAGCATTTTGTATTTCAAGTCATTTTGTAGCAATGCTTTAGATGCATTTTAAGAAAAACAGTTGATTTTGTCAAATGTATTTTGATCATGTTGTAAAGGGCTTGAAATGCCCTCTTAAGCATTGTAAGATACTTGCTTTGGATTCAAATGGAATGTATGTGAATTATGATATCTCAATGATCATTATGGCTTTTCTAAGATTGCATGATATGATTTGAAATTCATGAAGTTAGTATAGCTTTCAAAGTTGTATGGAATAGCTTTGAAACTCATATGGGTAGAAATGCATGTTTAGTTCAAGTGAGGATGTGTTTAGATTTGTGATTGATAAGTGTTGTGAATGTGTTGAGTAGTTGCACAATTGGAGTTGGAGTTAAGAATGTGATGAGTTGAAATAGGTGTATGAATGATTATAAAGTGTTTTGGCATGAATTGGATGGGTTTTGAGAAGATTAGAAGTGTTCATGGTGTTTGGGATAGGTTGGGAGAGTATAGAGACATTTAGATGAGTTAATTTTAAGCATAACTCAAGTTGTGTGTCTCCATAAGTTGAGTTATCAACTTTTGGAAACTACTCCGCCCTTGTATAACTCGAGTTGTCTGTGATACCTCGAGTTATCTGTCTGTGTACCTCGAGGTGTCTGTGAGCATAACTCGAGGTGTCTGTGAGCATACCTCGAGGTGTCTGTCAGAAAAACTCAACTTAAAGTTGGGAAAGTTATATTTTTATGGGGTTTATCCAGACCAGTCAGGGTCTAAGTCTTAGTCAGTATATGCTCACCACCAAAGTGAGTCATCAGCATGTGCCAGGTTTATAGGTCTCAGCAAGGCAGCCGTCTCGGGAATGGGCTCCAGCCAGGCTCACCTCCCGGGACAGTCGGGCTCCGGGAGCGGGGTCTGACATTCTATGGTATCAGAGCAGCCCTAGATTTATGATTTCCTAGGAACCCTAGTGGGTAGCCTCAAGGGTAGAGTCAGCATGCATCATATTACATGAACCCTATGCATTGTTTTGAAATGTTATACATGATTTGAACTTGTTTTATAAGAATGAATTATAGCAGCATAAACTAAAGATTTTAAATGGTTTTCATCAAAGGAGTAATATGTCGCCTCGAAAAAGGACTCGAGGAGCTCAATCTCGACCAAGCTCTCAACGCAGAAGTACGGAGGAGTCGTATGTTTCGCAGGATGCAGGGACGTTCCCTGTTTCAAGTTCTGAGGCACCAAGTGTGCCGCATGAGGTGCCTCCACAACCTCCTCCCATGACTCAAGTGAATCCATTGGATTCGCAGTTCTTTCAGGCCTTCACCCAGGCTTTCACGTATGCCATGGGCCAAGAAATGCATGCTCAGATGCCAGCTCTAGTAGATCGGAGTGGGCAGTATGACAAGCTCCAGAAGTATGGAGCTGCCGATTTCAGCGGGACAACAAATCCCGAGGAAGCAGAATCATGGCTAAAGCGGACCGATAGGGTCCTGAATCAGATGAAGTGTACAGAAGAAGAGAAGCTAGATTATGCAGTTTGTCTGTTGCAAGGGGATGCACTGCGTTGGTGGGAGTCAGTGCCTCGCAGTCAGGCAGTACCTCCAGTGTGGACTTGGAGGAAATTCCTGGAAGCTTTCCGGAGGAAGTACTTCTCCAGGGTGTACATCCAAGAGAAGGCCAGGGAATTTTTGAACCTCACACAGAGGGAGCTAAGTGTGAGTGAATATGAGTTGAAGTTCACTCAGCTAACACGGTATGGAGCTAGCATGGTGGCAACTGAAGATGATAAGTGCCACAAGTTTGAGAGTGGACTGCACCTAGGGATCAAGGAGAAGGTGCTAATCCACAACTTCAGTGACTATCAACAGTTAG
>JAOTAZ010000006.1:23989417-24006687 GCA_025629785.1 Erythroxylum oxycarpum
ATTATAATTAGGGTGCATAAATTAAATATAATTATTTAAAATTTGCTATAAAACCAAATTTTAACAAATTTTTATTTATTGGTAATGGTAATCATTCCTTCGTCTTAACCAACCATCATAATTATAATGATTATATCCATTCCCATTTCTCACTATATTCATTCCTATTCCTATTCCTATTACCCTCCCCCAACCAAGCGCCCCCTTAGTATAAAAATAATATATACTATTATATGAAGAGAACAAATTAAGTAACCAGAACACAAAAATGGAATAATTATTTCAGTAAACCAAATACCCTATTAGGCTTTTCTGCCATCTTGGACACGATCGTTCGCAGGAAACTATATTCGGCGTGAAACAAAGTTTAATTTGGTATCATTTGAATAAGTGCAAATTCATGAATGAGAGAAATGAGAGCATGCGAGCTGTATGATTTCCTTTTCAGGAACTTTGAATATCCCTTTTTTGACAGATCCACATATAACTAAAACTTCTTTAAAAAATTAATATGTTCTCTCAGCAGAAATTCAGGAAACAAAGCAATGGTATGCTAAATCACAAAAACAACATAGATATGCATTATAAGCTATTGGCAACAACCAATAACACATCTTTGAATTCGCACCCATGCCAGCTGAAGGACAAACTTGAATAGCCCCAACTTTACAAATTCATCATCCCAAAAACTTAGCCGCAGTTCATTTCATCTAGGATACACTAATGATATGCTTATGTGACTTCGCCAATAGATCCTTTCCTGTTGGCATTCATAGAACGCAAATACAAACCCATCTGCATAATCAATGAGAGCCAACACCTTTCCTCCATTAATTATTTCAGTACCCCTCACCAGAATACATTAAGAGGCAGCAGCAGATAGAGCATCTTTTGAATCCTCCTTCAGCTAAAAATAACAAAAAGGATTGAGATAAGAGATATTCACTTCATATTGATGGAAGCAAAAATGAAAGCTTCATAAATGTAGATTTCAAGCACAAAATAAATTGCTTTAAAATAAAAGAACTCTAGATATGTTCGGAATAGTAATATTGGTATTGCTTCGAAGTTTTAAATAGTATTCATTGTTCTTATCGACATCATGTTTGTTTGTAAGAAATCCTTACAAGTCGCTAAAAGCGATCATAACTTATGCCATTCCAGACACTTTAGTAGTAGATGAACAAGAAATGATTCATTTTATAGTCTTATTCTGATTCACTATTCCATCTTCCTACTTCCATCTATTTATCTTCGGTCAGCAAAAACTAAAAGTAGGGGAACCGAAACAGGAGAGAGGAAAAGTAAGAGAATTACAAAAATGGTTATCCCTAAATGAATTCATATTTTATGAGATATCTTTGTAACAGAAAATCAGCATTGCCAGCGGCATTTTATGGCAAAATTGTTAGAATTGAAGATTACACAACTCAAAAAAGACTTCTGTTGCCCGTTGGTTCGATCACATAATATATATTAGTAAGTGGAACTTCTCTTTCATTTGACCTGTATCGAGTGATATGCATTTAAAAGGGTTAACTCACTGACAATTTGACGCCACTTTTTCAATCAATAATGGAGCACAGCTTATGATAACGAACCTCACAATTTAAATCACAGGTCTGAATAAAATTTGGCTAGAACAAATGTAAATGAGTACATTAAGTACGTACCAAATTAAGGTGGTTCACCAAAGTCCCATGCAGTAGCCTTTTGAGCTTCTCGCATTGATCTGGCATATGATTTAAATTGACCAATTCCTCAAGTTGGGCCCATAGGCACTCTATTGTTTTATATGGGAACCATACTGCAAATGGTCTTTTCCTATTAATCAAGTCTGACGGTCTCTGCGGACAGTTTAGTATGGCAGAATTCTTAATACGTAACTAGTAAAACATCAGCAATAAAACACATCTTTAAGAACATTTACACTTGATTCAATTGGAAAATAACGGCAATAATCTGTCAACTGCAGATGTAGAATCTGAACTTCACAAATAATACACAAACACAGAAGAATGGAAATACTTTATGGAGAATATAACGATGATTCCCTTAAAATTTACAGTAATAATAGGTATTCGTGGTGAACTAATGAAAAAAAAAAACATAAGCACTAAAATCTCATCTAACAGCTAGTGGCAACTTCCATTTGATATTGAGATTAGATTCAGTCCATAGCAACAGAGCAAAAAAACGGAAAATCAATTACAGTAGTGTTTATAACCAGAAAACGTTTATGCCATAAGAAAATTGATTAGATTGTATATGCCAAAACTTCCAAGACTTTGGTCATACCCACTATGAGAAATTTCGATTCCAAAATATAGCATAATAATAGCTAACAGTTGCAAGATTGTTTTGACCAGCTTACATACACATAACAAGCATATGTACTACTTGTTAATAATGCAACCTCAGACCTACACAAGCCTCTTGATATGTCTTCCCCAAATGAGCCAAAGTAAAGCCTCAGTGAGTAGCTGAAAACAAATAATCTTACATGCTGACTATTAGAATGTGATCTTCTGAAGAGAACAATATGATAAATGGTTGACGTACCACTGATGCAAATGCTGTTGTGTACTCGAGAAACAGGTTTATAGCTTCTGTATATCGACCATAAACAACATATAGATGAAATAGTGATGCAGGGTTTGATTCTTTCCCAGTCATCCCCCAAGTTATATCCCTTTGGCAATCCTGTCAACACAGGTGAATACAATCTCCCTTAACAATGAACCCAAACTGTGATAAAAGTATATGAAATCAAAGATCTATTTTGGCAAACATCAATATCAGTGTTTTCAAATAGGCACGCTTAATTTCGATTTTCACAAAGTTCATGATATGTAACATGCAGAAATATATTCAGTTACCATTCAAGGAGAAAACTGATTCTGGCTTTTAGAAGCCAACTAATTTTGTGGGCTGAAGAATCATAAAAGCAATACTTTTGACAGAGTGACAAAGTCGACTAGAGAACAGATTTATATTTTGGGACTAATTTATTTTTGGCATCCTATTTTACATCAAGAGGTACAGCTAAGGACCTAATGTTTAGATTAAGTTGCACTTCTTGGAAAAGGATCATTGGAAAGAAGATACTTCTAGGAAAGGACAACTGAAACTATAAACAGTAAGCAGACCAGACATCATGAATTCACTTAAAAATATTCTTGATTCACGTATTGAATTAAGTAAAGTAATTCACTTGTCCAAATGGTCCCTTAGACATTATTTTTTAATCAATAATTATAGTTTGGTAATGATATACATCTTTGACCTTTAAACCTTTCTCCTTCTAACAGGCTCAAGAGCCATTCATGAGATCATCCGGTTAGAACTAGGAATAACCCTGTCCAAGTTATTACATTCAAGAGAAATAACTAAGAATTTAAAAATTAGCTGATGCTAAATGTAATTAGTCGTAAATGAAGCATGTTAACCCCCCGGCACAAGAACTACCTTGAACATTTGTACCAGCCATAAAGGTAATTCGATCTGAGGATCCGTACGAAGAAGTGTTTCAGCAACAGCAACTGGTAATCCAGCATGAAAAGCTATATATTGTTTCTGTAGTAAAGAGAAAAACCAAATTACAATGATAATACATGGGAGTAGGAGGTAAATCAATTGCATGTTATACTAGAGACCCAATATCTCTTGAGTATGAAGAATGGTTAGAACGAAGTTCTAGTGATTCAGAATACTTTATAACAACATTAGATGTAGATAGTCTTAAATAGTTAACAAAAAGTTGCAATAAAGAGTTCTCATATAGTTAACTCCCAAATGCCAAAATTCCAATGTCACAAAAGAGAATCTACCAATGCTAGGGCCATGATGCAGGACCGGGCTTAGCTCTAGCCATGAGATTCTGGATATATGGGTGTAATGAATAGACAAGATACAGATTGTCACATTTGTGTGGGCATCATGGATAGTGCACCAAGAATCTTTTGTCATATACGAAGTGACAAAAAGCTGCTCTTATATTTAAGTTAATTGTTAAAAAACACTTATCATACAATCAGGTCAGCCAGATCAGTCGAAATCAAATATACAGGTTTTCCAAGAATCCAAACTGTTAATCAGACCTTGAATCTTCAAGTCGAACCTCTCAAATTCAAGAATCAACTTTATACACCACAAAATGATGACTGAACAAAATGTTTACAACATGCGACAATAAAAGTTTCTTTTCAGGCCACCATTCTTGTATCCATTTTGGTTCATTTAGTTCCAAATACAGGTGGTATTTCTTTTTTAAACTAAAAAGAGAAAATAAATGGAGGGAAGTAAATACTGACAAGGTAATGCTCTAGAGTTTCCCACTGATTATTTCCCTTCAATAATTGAGATGCAGCAGTTGTGTCGGGAGAACAATGAACATTTCCTTCCTTCGATGATGTTAACAAAAGAACATTTGTCCTGGAAAGTTCCTAAAACATCAGTCACCTGGTATATCCTAATGCCTAACAGCAAGTTTACCAAGTTTGAAAAATCAAAAAGAAGAACCTGAAAAGTACATGGAGGAAGTAACGAGACTATGGCTTACCCAGTACTTGAAGAATCTACATTTTTTGGGCAACATTTGAATGACATTGCGGAGAAAACCCTCTCCAGTTCCCTAAGCAAAAATGAGAAAAATGATTTTTTAACGTTTGCCAAGAAATCATTCCAAATGAAGTAAAAAAGCATTGCGCCACTAAAGTGCAGAATCACACCTCTTCAATCCTGAGCCCTTCCAGAATTTTAATATAACTACAAATACCATATCATACAAATTTTGTTGGACTAAGAGATCAATCAAATCCGATGGTGCTTTGTCTGTTCCTGGACATAAAAGAAATGGAGAAAATTAGCAAGAAAACCTAAGACAGTAAGGATAATAATAAAAGAAAATATCACTTTTCAAACTTTCCTTCAACTATGATGACAAGATGGAGTTTCAAACTCTCAGAAACGAAAGCCAAATGCAACCTATTTGTATCAATAAAATGACATTAACTACTAAGACATAAAAGAAGAATCCTCCGCTTCAGTTTTACCAGAAAAGGTCCACTTTACATTTGCTAACGAAAGCAAATATTCTGCTGATGTCAGCACAAACTCATCTTGAAGTCTCTCCATATCAATGTAGTGTTGCACTCTTCGAACCTGATCATCACTGCTTGCTACTGCACCAAAAGTAAACAGCCTAATGGTTATGAGAAATAAAGACATAAAAACCTTAGTTTGCACAGGATTCATCTTATCAATAGGCCCTTATCAGAATCAAAATGATGTAATACAAAAGAACAACCCAACTAATAGAAAACATATCTCTTAGATGCAATACTTACACTCTTCTTTTGCTGTTGTTTTAGCTTTCTTAATACGAAAGGAGTCACTATGAGCAGAATTTCCTTCAAGCGGAGGATCAATCCATCCATATGCAGGATGAACTAGATGCAGGGCGTTGATAGCAGCAGAAAGTCCATTCAGCCTCTCCTGCAGCACTAGTGATGCATACTGGTGATCTTCTAAAATTATTTCAGTTCTTAAACGAGCTGTGTATTGATACATAAAACTTGCAGCACTTCTCCAATTATGTCGGTGCATCTCAAACGCATAGAGCAACTTATATGCACTTGGTTTTGCCAATATTTCTGAGCGATCTGCCTGCATTTTTTATGCAGAAAAAAAAGCCCAGGTCAACATTATGCCAACATACCACAAGTTGACACTACATACAATGAAGAAAATTCTGTCATATGCAAAATACCTTCCAGGCAAGCTCTTGCTCTATCTTCTCCGCTAAACCTATGAAAGGTAACTGACCATCACAAACTACCTGCAACTTATATCAGTGACAGGCTTAAAATGTTGTCGATAAGGATAAACATTTTGTTGCTCAAATAATTGCAACAGAGGGCATTACTAATACACAATGAATAAAGTAGAAGTAAATGCCTTTTATTAGGTACGACATTAATAGTTCCAGCAAGGTTTAGGAGCCATTAAATGTTATGAAAAATATAGTATCTGATTATAGTGTCTGATTCAACTCTTCTTTTACTAACATAGATCAACTAAATAAAATGAGAATCAAAGCCCCAACTTTTCAAATCTAATGAAAACAGATTTACATTCAGGAACTATCTCATCAAGCTAGGCATTCTAGAGATCCTGATGCAAGCAAATTGCACATAACTATAAAGCAAATTTACAATAACCAGTTAATTTTATTTATTTTTTCTTTATTTAGCTTAACGTATAATTTAGATTATCCAATTTTTGATGACTTATGCTAAAAGACAAAGCAAAGAAGAAAGCGATTTACCAAACACTTGAACACAAATGCTATAAGCATGAATTAACAAATAGAAAATCAATGCCAAAAATGCACAACTTAGCCACAACGTGAGGCACATACCAATTCAAGGAAGTACAGACAAAAAATTTGTCTCACACTCTTTCTCAGGGAACAAATCAACAATATAATCTATTATTACTAAAACGTACAGTCAAATTATGTTGCATAGTATTTTTTTTCACTCGCATAACAAATAAAGGAAAAAAGTGAATCCAAATAACTAAACAATTCAGAAGATAAAAGTTTGCTTGGTGTAGAACCTTTATTTCCCCACGTTCAAAGAGAACTATTAAGAAACGCCTCAAGCAGATATACTTGCTCTCTTCGTCTGGATTTGACAGTATTGCACAGTATGCATTGTACAGGAGATTAAGGTCTAAAGTGAACTTGAAGACGTTTGCCCAAAGTCTTCCTTTGACTGTAGTAGCTAATTCATCATCTTTCATGTTGGAAACATCTCTCTCACTAAGAGCTTCGTCAACATACTCAAGTGCAGCAAGTGCAAACTGACAAGCACCTTCACTAATGCCATATTGCTCAAATATTTGCATAACCCATTGATAGTAATGAAGCTTCCATGAAGCAGGAGATTCACAACCTTCTGAAGAAGAAAGTGATGAAGAAGAATAATCATCAAATTCATAACATAAAGTCAACGTTTTCCCCAAAAGCTGTTACAATTTCCCCTCCCACTCCCAAATTCCAAAAACCCCAAAAAAGAAAACCAAAAAGAAACAGGGGAAAGGGGAAAGAAACCAATAATAATAACATGGAAAAAACAGAAAAAAGAAACAAACAACTCACTAAAACCAACAGGTGGCAATCCTGAATCATGAGATAAATACTGCAAAGCTTGACAAGCACTTTGTCCAGATGAAGCTCTGAATAGAACAATCAGAACAAATGTAAGGCGAGGGAAATGTAATTAGCAATAGCATAAAAAACTATTTTACTGTTGCTCTAATGAACAATGAGTAGACCAAGTAGAGATAGAAGAACACTGGTGATATTTGAAAATTGAATACAACATACAATATAGATACACAAAATATGAATAAACTGAAAAAAAAAAGCAAGGACAGCAATCAAACCCAAAAAAGATGGACTGAGCTGCAGCCCGTGTTCACAAAATCCATCATATAGGAATTACCACCACCTTCACTCTACTCAAGGTGTTGTGAAAATCGACCGGATTAGAGTAGGTTCGCAGCTAAATAGAACTGAAGGAATAATAATGAACACACAGATTTTAAGTGAAAAACCCCCAAATTAGGGTAAAAAACACGAGTAAGGATAGAAGACTTTTACTATTGAGAAAAATTGGAGACGTATAAGGAAAAACTAGACTAAAAAATATACAGAATATTTTTTCTCTCTCTTTCTCTTTCTTTTCTCTCTCACCTCACTGCCTCTCTTGTATTGCTTTCTTCTTCTCAAAATAGGCAGGAGACGTGGGATAGCTGGCCAAATCCAGCTATCCTTTTACTTCTCTTGTCAACTTTGGTAGGAACGGTGCCTACCATTTTTTAGAAAGAATAGCGTGAAGATCTGATTGACTCTCAATCAAATCTTCAAGTGTTTCGGTGCCTACCAAAGTTGACAAGAGAAGTAAAAGGATAGTTGGATTTGGCCATCTATCCCACGTCTCCTGCCTATTTTGAGAAGAAGAAAGCAGTACAAGAGAGGCAGTGAGGTGAGAGAGAAAAGAAAGAGAAAGAGAGAGAAAAAAATATTCTGTATATTTTTTGGTCTAGTTTTTCCTTGTACTTCTCCAGTTTTTCCCAGTAGTAAAAGTCTTCTATCCTTGCATGTGATTTTTTCCCTAATTTGGAGTTTTTCACGTAAAATCTGTGTGTTTATTACTATTCTTTCAGTCCTATTTAGCTGCGAACCTGCTCTAATCTGGTCAATTTTCACAACACAATGATCATATCAGTATCAATATGGATTAGGAATGACACCAAATACATACATAGATCCTCCAATCTTAATCTTCATCCGTCTTTAATACGAGAACAATTTCCAATCAAGGTAACACTGAACCAATTCTGTGTCTATAAAGGCTATCGAGGAAGTCAGAATTATCAACTTCGTATCAATAACAGTTCAAAGATTTGTACATAGGAAAACAACCCAGATAATGTTGCTCCGAGTGCTAAGGGCTTGCTCAATATTCTATACTCAATATCCACTAAAATAAGCTTACACAAATCATATTTCACTTCCTTCGATTTGGAATAATCAAATAAGTCACCTTTAGTACCACTTTGGTGGTGACAAGAACTCTATGTTCCATCATTCACCAAAATATCTTTTCATTTTGTCATGTGAGAATGACAAAGCCTTCTGGGAAAAAGATAAATAAACTAACTAAACAACCTACTTGAGGACATAGCTACGATAGAAGTGGATTGAGACGTTACACGATAATCAAGTCTACACAGAAGTATCATTGAACAGAAAGATTATGTTATTCAATTTGCAAAATTTTATCAAATAAAAACATATAAATTCCTTTCTTCATATTTTATTGCAATTATTTAATTCTATTAAATTTTCAAATAAGATATTAAATATTAAAAATGCTTTAAAATATTTTATATCTAACAAAGAAAAAAGCACTTTTATCAAATTAATATCTTTTAGAATTATGAAATGCAACAGGAGACCTTCATATTAAAGGTCTTACTCTGAAAACTCCATTTTCTAAATATCTACACCTCCTACAGGCTTTTGTGACATTTTAAAGTTATTATATTAACAAATATAACGTTAAGCATGAAATATTTAGTATTGTCTAGTTCATACACAATCCTTACAATTTTCACAAGGCGTAATCTGGAGAATTCATGCAGGAGCAATTAAATAAAATTTCAAGTAAAAAAAGAGAATTAAGCTCAAGTAAGGAGAATAGAAGTCCAATTATCAACTTTTTTCAAGGCCACAACTGAATGGAATCAATGGAAAAGGAAATCATAATTTAGATTCCATTTATTTCAGATCACAATTTGGTAAGACATAAGAATTGGGATCAGAAATTTGTATGTTTAGTCACAATCACAATTACAAGAACATTTGGTTTGCAATTAAAACAAAAAGTTCTGAGGCTTACAGTAATTGAATGAGAATTGGGAAATTTCAAGTTAGATCTGGAATCCAAAGGCTATCTCACATAAATAAACTCAAATGTCATCATGAATTTCTCCACAGAATAAACAGCACAAGAAATACATAATATAAAAATTGGTTCACACAACATAAGTTAACTACATACTTGAAGAAGCATCGCATAGCTTGGCCAACCTTCCTCTCTTTCAACATTCCCTGGAATTCATACCGTGCCTGAGCAAGCAGGGAACAACCCAGAAGATGCTGAAGTGCATTCCATTCGCCATCGGTATCTTTAATACTTTTGGATATTTTCTGCCTTAGTAAATTGGATTCCACAGCAGTTACCAGGTACTAGAAACGTCAACATGGAGAGAAAGGAAGGAAATTTAGGTACATTTGATGAAGTGCAAACTAATTATAGCCGCAAAGCCTAACTCACTAAACTACCTCAACAGCATTATGCTGGCCATGTCTGAAAAGGATGAATGAAAGATCAATTGAACGCCTTAAGAAAGTAGATTGCTCCCCTGTTTTCCCCCAAATAATCCAACTTACAATATCCCGAACTGCAGCAATGATGTCGTGAGGATTTGGTAGACACAGTGTAGAAGAATGGTTTGTATTACCAGAGGATGTTTGTGTTGTTAGCAGAATTACAGAAGCCAATGTAAAATCACCTTTGCCAAGTTTGTCATTCCATGATTTCCTACCATTGCTGCTATCTAAATCACAAAAAATAATAATAATAATAATAATATGATTAGAAATAAATTTTGAAGACAAGACTATGTATGATGTTTTTTCTATGTCTTCACAAAAACAAGAGACCAACAGCAACAAAGTAAACCCTCAGACGAATGCTTATTAAAACCCAATCATCAGTTGGTAGATGCAATAATCAGTTCTGCAGTTCGAAGTTAGGGGGTTTAAATTCCACACAACCCTTCATAGGAGTAATATAGTTGATCCATACGGACTTACCGATTTGTAATGATGAGAGTTGGGAACTGAAATCTTCAACTGAAGGAGAATCAGATGGTGTGGAGCTGAAGAAATGAATAATCAACCACTCAGAAATAACATCATGAATCATTGGAATCAACTCACATTGGATTCTGGATATGTCATCATGCGACATATTAATCTGCAAAGTAAGAGAAACAAAAGGTCAAGATAATTTTCAAATACATCAGTTCAACAACATTCTTAGAGGCCACTATGCTGGGGTAGATTAGGGAAGAAAATATCACCTAATTTGGCCTGATAGGTCGTAACAAAACCCAAAAAGGAAATATAACCACTTTCAATAAAGCTATAGATCAACTGCAATTGAGTCACCGAACTCTAATTTGTAAAGCAAAATAATATATTACAGAACTTGTGTGGCGAAGAGAAGATGAAAGAGAAATTAGTGGAATCAGTCACATTATTACAGATGCAAAAATTCGTAAGTTGATCACTACAAATCCAAGTTTGAACAGCCTCACGTGCTGCTTCCTAATCTACAACCCTGACGACTTTCATCAGTTACTCTCATTACCCATTATGATATCCCCTGCTTCAACTACAATCCTACAAGATTTCATTTCAATCACAAACCTCTATAAGAACTTATTCTAATAACACAAGTAAATAAATTTCGCAAAACAAAGAAAACAATACATCAATCTTGGACATAAAACCAACCACAGACATAGAATTTCCCAAATTAACCAAAACATCTGATGCATCTTAAAAAAGAATACACAACAGTAAAACTGTGGACCAAAGGCAAATGTCAACCCATTAGTTATACATTTCATGGTCCTCAGGTCATCAATTAGTTATATGTTTCATGGTTCCCAGGTCATCAATAAGTTATATATTTCATGGTCACAGGTCATTAATAAGTTATACATTTCAAAGTCAGCAAGGCCATGATCGAGTTGTGCAATTAATGATAATGCAAATGACCTGGCATAAGTAAATGAATCATTGCATATCGATACCATGCGGAAGAAACACAAAAGAGTTCGCAAATCAGATTGCTTAAAACAGATAAATGTTAAAATGGAAGAAATTTATTAAAAAGGAAACAATACTCCAGAAAATTGGTTTTAAGAAAAATCTCAACTGACCTGTCCACTAACATTGAGAAGATAGCTCAAAAACAGAAGAACATCCAATGCAGATTCAAACATCAACTTTGAAATCTGAGAAGTAGACTGGACCAGGACAGAAGTATTTATATTAAAATCCAATTCAACATCTAATTTTTGTACGATTTTCCTAAGTACAAGAAGCTGTCGATAGCTTTGAATGACATTCAGAACTTTTCCCCAGGAGGAAGCTTTCTTGAATAATGCATGAAGGGACAATAGCATGTCAATAGAAAATTTTCTCAGGTTTTTATGATCTATAAGTTCTTGTTTCCAAGCACGATCACTCCGAAACTCCGAAACATGAAGCACTGGTACTGATGAACTATATCCTGTCTCCAAAATCTTCAACAAGCGAGGAGCAATTTCTTCACGTGATATAATAGGCGTGTTAACTTGTGATTCGTAAAATATGGCAGGAACTGTTTTTCCCAATTGTTGGCTTAGACAAATGATACATCGAAGCACTTCCAAAAGAATCTCAGGCTCAGAGTCATCACCAGATAAATCTAACAAACAATTTGCAAGACTAACAAATTCATCAGATCCAGAAGAACCTGAAAATATTAGAGCAAAAAGAAAACAACAAATTACTAGCGGTCAAATCTCAAAACATGTGCATATTACTTTCTGTTTGCACCGAAATAAAAAAGTTAGAAAGTGTACCATCCATGAGCAGCTCAATTGTTTCCATATCACGAAATAGTGATACTGAATTCTTTCTCACCAAACCAACAGCACCAGTAGAGGACTGAACTAGCAAACCGTATGCGGAATTGTTCTTGCACCAATGATGGAAATATCGGGAACAGAAATTTTTCCAGTTATATATTATAGAAGTCATACTCCTGCTTGCCCCCTGACAGAAATAAGCAAGCACATAACTCTTCTTACAATATTATAACTTACTACAATTCTACACCAGAGAATGGAAGAATAAGAACACATGCACATACAGGTACAGGGGGCTAGCATATAATTGAAGTTTAGACATGCACACACAGGTACAGGGGGCTAGCATATAACATGCACACACAGGTACAGGGGGCTAGCATATAATTGAAGTTTAGATAAAAAGCAAGGAAGTACCTCACATTCAATTACTGAACATATTTCCTCTTTCAATCCATCAACAGTTAAGGACATGAACTCAGTATCAGTCCAGTGCCTGTTGTAGTCCAGTAAAGTTGAGCGCAGAACTGCATTGAGACAGACACCAGGGTAAAGCAGCCTACGTAAAAAGATTGATGACACAAATGGCACAATTCGATCCTGCAAAAGAAATTTAATTAAGCAAAATGTCACATGAGAGGTGCATGGACAAACATTTCTCTGGTACTTACAGAAGAACTTATACCTCACATTTGATGTGAAGAATCAGGATGCTATTTGAAACAATCCCACATATAATACAAGAGAGCAAGTACAAAAATCCCAGAGATGTTAAAACAAAAATAAGCATTGGAAGATAGAGCAAAAGAGCAAATATAAAAATGATCAAATTTTGCCAAAATATGAACCTCACCGCACCAAACAAATAAAGAAGGTTTGAAACTGTAATTTAAACACCCATTATCGCTTTACTCAAGAAACTGTTACCACACCATATTTATACTCACTACTACCAACCTTCCTAACATTGACCATCAAACCAAATGGCCTCCACCCATGTAAAGGTTATGAAGGGTAACCAGTCAAAAGACACTAACTATATTTGCTGATCCAATGCCAACAGATGTGATGGTATCCCTGTCAATCTCACCAAAATCAGCAAAACATGATGTTGGAACTCCACCTCAGTCAAAGTCTTATTAATATTATGAATATTATATTTCTGAGCATCGTTAACTTGATAGACAACAGGTAGGTTTGCAAAAATAATCTGATCAAGCTGGTATTGAAAACAATCTCAAGTTGTCCTCTTTGAAGCCCAGTAAAAAGAGTTGGAACTCCCAACTTGAACATGTCTCAAATATCAAAATATCAACTGATTTATTCTGGCCCCTCCTCAACTAGCTATACATATACAATACAAGGTTTGCATGAAAAACATGATGAGATGTACAACCAGCCACCATTCTTCCTCTTTTCTTTACTTAGGACAGATATCGCAATTATGAGTTAAAGGGGATAAAAAGTGGCACAATCAATGATCACTCATCAAGAAAACTACATCTGAATCAAAATATAAATGGCCCCCCAATTTCACCTTTGAAGATGGAAAGATTGACTGGGTCATCCAAACGAGATATTCTGCTGAAACCTCAGAATTTTGAAATAACTGCTCAGCAACAAATTCTTCCTGTAAAGCATAACACTGGATATCTTCCCTGCAATAAATTCAGGAGACTAACAGTAAAGCAAGTGTCAACTTGTATTGTAATGAAAAAAGAAAAAAGAAAAAAGAAAAAAGTTAGACTAGTGTGTTCACACAGAAAGGACATCATAATTATGAAGAAACCAAGAACATGATTTTATTTCACATAAGAAAAGAGATCCAAAAGCCTACCCATAGAAGAGAAGCTCAGAGAAAAAAGGGTGGTTCTTTGATAATATTTCAATACCAGATGGCACGTTCTGAAAGAATTATAATGCCAAAACTAAAATGGCACCTATCTTTTTTCTAGTAAGACATGGATGTAATTTGTAATGATCTCAACAAAGATAATGAAAGAGACAAGATTCAAGAATTTTAATTTAAGCTACAACATGAATTACTTACTCTTCCACATTTGTGTGAACCAAGTTATGCATTGATAATCCATTGTCTTTCAATATCAAAATCCTGTTTGAAGTAAACTTTACGTCAACACACTTTCCCTGGAAAAATATTGAATGCAATTATCAAAGTCTACCTCTTCAGAATTGTGAAAGGAAGTAAGATTACAGGAAGAAATCATTTACCCCTTCTAAAGGAATATTTTTAACTAAAGACCCTATTGATAAAGTATTCCTGTCACCCAAAGTACACTGAAGACTGTAGATGTAGACAACCTCTGTGTCGATGTCCTGCAAGTTGAACACAAAACTTATTCAGCATCGTCTCAATTGATAAAAGCAAAATATTCAAGCAATAAGCTATTCTACACTTTCATTCCATAACCCAAGTATGATATTAGCACACAAATGTTGGGTGAAAATAGTTATTGCTTGTGATTTCCAGACCATTTAGGAACCCCTATAGATCTCACAAAGATAATTGGAGAGGCCCAAGTATTGTCAAATTCTTCAACTGCACTCTGTAAAGAAATATCAGCTGGAAAAAACAGCCCATTCACTTTTTGAACACATGCCTATCAGGATTCACATTAACTAAAAAAAAACACAGTTTTCGAAGAATTACACTACCAATGAAACCTTTCATGATAACTAAGGCAGACCTTCAGTTTGGATCAGATGCTTAAAGCATTGAAAGACTCAGATTCATAAACATGAAGACCGCATAATCTTTTAATTTCAAATATTAAACGCTTTGTAAAAAAGAACTTCAATCTTACACCAGCACATCATTTGAAAGTTTAACAACCAACATAAAAATGATATTGCCTTAAAATGATTTTACAGGTACAACTACGGCACCAATTATTTTACAAAATTTTGTGCATACAGATACTTTGAATATTAAGTAACACAGTTGAATCCTTCTAGTCTCAGCAGAATTCCTATTGGGATGTTGTTATTGTTGTTGTTACTGTTGAATTCTTCTAGCATCAAAAGACTTGGATTAGTGTCGTGAAGTTATCACACTAAATGCCCTCACCAAAAAACATATTAATTTCCAGAAGCTTTTGGTGGCCAATAAAATGCCCTCTAAACATTTTTTAAGCCAAAAATATCTCAGCTATAACCATTCAGTGACTCGGAACAGGATATTCATCACATTTTTCTCACCAAAAAGCTTAGATTAATTTCATGAAGTTCTCATTGGCCTGCTAAATGCCCTCTAAACAGTTTTTCAGTTAAAATGAGCTTAGCTATGCTCTCATTAACTGGGAACAAGGTATTCGTCACTTTTCCTAACCTACACACTGCTTTCCTTTTCACTCATGGTTAATTTCATAAACATGGCTACAATGTAATGTAACAATCTTCCTTTGCTTCACCATTCAGACCAACATCTAACATTGCCCCTACTCACAACAACCAGTTTGACTTCAACCTTTCTTGAGCCATTTTCTATTTCTGTTCAGAATCAAATATTATTGACTTGGGAAAAAAATCTTTTCCCACATCCAATCACGCCATTTAACAACTTTCTTCATCACCAAGAAGTTCTAAATGAGTAACATCTTAGCTTTTTGTTGCCTTTATTAATGAAACAAGACAATGAAAGTATGAGCTTGAATGCACCTCAGCTTATTGTTTTAAGATCTTGAATCTGAAAATTGGAATCTACACATTGCTTTATTAATTTTTATTTCATTAGGTTCTTCTTAAGTATCAAAATTTGGGAAAAAATAATTAAGAAAATTGTTAACAGCAAGACTTAGATGCCATGAATGCAACTGGCAAACATATTAAATGCTTCACATCCAAAATTTCATTAGATGGTTTCTATAAAAAAAAAAACCGTTTTATGCATTCAAACAGTAAACTAAAGATTCAAGGTTCATATGGGAAGTAAGTGTAACATCAAAATAGTGTTTGCAGCTAACCATGTTAAAGTTTAAAATACTAACTACTTGGAGGTGACAGCTAGCAAACCTAACAATTCATACACACACTATAATGGTGTCTTGCACAATATAAAGAGTCAGCAAAACTCAACTTTGGCATAATGCTATTTGTCTAGTTCTCTGTAGTACATCACATGCAATTGTTGCAACCAGTCATCAAGCCTTTCAATAGAATCCACTATCTTAGTTAACCCTAACATCAGTAATGAGTTGACACATTACTGATATTTTTACTTAGTTCGGTTTGTCAAATATCATCAGTTTCTTAAAGGGATAATTAATGACAAAAAATCTGAGCTCATAAGCTTACAGTAGTCCAAATATTCCAAGAACACATAAACAAGCCTTTTGCAGCAACACAACAGGATGAGAGAATGATAAAAAGCTTAAACTTGAAGAGAAGGTACACATACTCCTTTATTTGAGGATAGAAGGCAAGATATAATGGAAGTTGCAAACAATTGTTATGGATAAAATTACTTGAGAAAGAAAATATTTATTCTAAAGATTAGATACCGAAGAAATTCTACACAAAATGGCCAAGGGAATCAAGTTGTTGCTCGCTTCGCCCACCCACAACCTAACAAATGTTACACCTGAAACTGAAAATAGACATAAAGATGGACTACATAAGTAAAGTTGATGATAGTAAGTTGGAAAGTGAATTTCAGAGACAAAAAGCCCTAAGAAAATCATTTCAATGAAAGAATGATTAAGAAGATTGATGTCAACAATGATAGACAAATTCATCCTCATATAACAATTATATTAGGATTCCTATGGTTCATTATGAGAAGAATTACAGTCTTATCCCTTTCTCTACCAGACGAATTTACAAATTCTCAATCCAACAATTAAGTAATGTGTGCCGAACTTGAGGTGAGCACAAATTATGTTGTACTTGTGTGAAAGAATTTTTCTATTTCTCATATATTGAATAGGAGTATACAGCCATATATAGGACATTACAAGTAGGAATTTAAA
>JAOTAZ010000006.1:24036549-24048693 GCA_025629785.1 Erythroxylum oxycarpum
GTTGTACAGCTCCCGAATTTCTCAAAATACTGAACTATGTTCAGAAAATTATCCAACTCATGACCTTTAACCAATCCTATGACTTTTGATTCAATCAATCTCTTTCCATTTCTTCTCAATTCCATAACTTCTTCTTTGCTTTATACATAGCTAAATGCCAAACATTTCTTATTTACTAGTCCTAGCTTACAGAATGGTTCGGGGTCCAACATATCATGTGAAGTACATTTAAATGTTCTAAATAATAAATGTTGATATTTAACTTATCCCCCAAGATCATATAATATATTAGTAGATAAATTATTGAAAATGGGGGAAAAGGAAATAAGAAGAAAGAAGTGGAATTGGAAAAAAAATCTAATTGGTGTATGATGAAATCCTCCAAAAAAAACCATAAATGAGTGAATAAGGGTAATTAGAGCATACATCCAAGATGAAGGATTGCCAAGTGAAGCCTAAAAGGCTAAAAGTGTCATTCATGGAGTTGTAAGATATGCAGTGATAAATGGGTAGCTTTATTGACTATCCTTCACATTGGCACACCTATGGTGCACAACTTCTTATGAAATTAAATAGATTTTAGAGGAATGCTAAGAGGAAATAAGTAGTGCACATCAAATTGCCTCAACATTGCCCTACAAGATTCTTAGACAAGTTTATTATTAGCATATCTTGAAAAGTATGTGATAAATACGACAAATGTCAACAACATTTAACCTTTATCATAAGCCTATCGTAGATTATATGTCAATCTCTAGTTCTATCCTATTTATATATTTTGGATCCATTCCACCCTCACCCCCTCAATAATTAGACAAATTAAGTTCATATTAGTAATGGTAGAATATTTTACAAAATAGGTGGAAGTTGAAGTATAAGAAACTATCACTAATTGATCTATTAAATAGTTTATCAAAACCAAAATAGTCTATCAATAAGGGGTCCCATTGTTCATAGTTACAAATAATGGGTCCCAATTTAGTAGTAAGAGCCTTTCTTAATTTTGTGAAAAATAAAAATCAAACATCACGTCAACGACTTAAACACAAACTTACAAATTAGTCAAGGTAACTAACCAAATGATTCTTTAAGACATTTAGATAAGAGTAAATTGAGCTAAGAAAATTTGGATAGACATGATGTATTCGATACTATATGCATATTGTACTACACCAAGAACTTTACTTGAAGAGTCAAATTTTAGAATAACATTTGGTATTGAATATTGGGTTTTAATAGAGCTTGGTACCAACAACTTTAGAGTAAGGGGTTTCTAGTGTAATAAAACTAATGAATGTCTCATAGGTGAACTACATATCCTCGAGGAACATATGGACAAAGCTTAATTAAAAAACATGACATATCAATAAAATGTGATGATGTTCAACCTGGATAAAGGGTCAAAAACTAAAAGAAGGAGATTCAATGCTAAGAAATACTAATGCTTTAAAAAAATTATAACTAGAGAAATTTGTGCCAGAAGGAGATTCAATGCTACGAAATACTAATGCTTTAAAAAAATTATAACTAGAGAAATTTGTGCCCAATTGGTTTAAGCCATTTTTTAGTTAAAAGGTAATCAGGATTTGAACTAACAAACTAGCCTATCTAAATCATTAAAATACCAAGAACATGAAATGAACAACACTTGTGACATTAGTAATAGAACTTTTATTAATATTATTCCTAATTAAAATGGTCGTAATTTCTTAAAAAAACCTTATTATAACTAATTTAGATATTAGAAAAGAGAATTTACATAATCAAATCATATGAAAACAAAGAAATGTTATAGTGATCAAGCATGTATCAAATTATCTTAGACAGTAAAATTAAATAGACATGATATATATAAACTAACAGTTAACCCAAGGGAATAAACTTGATAGAGTAACAATTGGACTTAGTAAGAAATGTTTGTATTACACATCCTTTAATTTAAATTAAAAAAACAAATTAAGAATGAAAAAAGATTGAAGTTAAATGTATTTATATCCATTAACAACATATATTCAAAGTTCATAAGTCAAGCAATGATCAAATAAATATAACTAGGAATATTTACAAAATCAACCCCTAATAAGCTAAGGGGAGAATCATGCATTGGATGATGCCTCGTCTTATGAGAAATAATATAAGACTTATCAACTACAAATCTATGATCTTAATTAAGTATCAGGCCTATAAACTTGTCAATGGGAGTGTTATTCTTAACAAATATAAGTAAGATGATCTACTAAAGAGTAAGAGCATCTATTGTCCTCTTTTTATAAATAGTTAAGCTAGTCATAGGGCTAAATCCTCCATTTGTATCCACCTTCTTCATCAAGCAAAGGATATCCATATTTGAAATATAAGAAACCAAGCTAAAGAAATGTTAGATACTTAAGACGAAAAAAATTAAACTTACAAGTCTACTTATATGACACTTAACTATTAATGACACTCCTCATTAATCGTTACATCTCTATGAGATAGGGTAGGTTTCTTATCGAGAAAAGCATGTACTTTTAGAACTGAGTTCCCCTTATATGTCTTAGTGAAATAAGAATTTACCCCCTTTATAAAGAGCTAAATGCTCATCAGCCACAGTCTTTTATACTAAGAAAAATAAACTTCTTGTTTACTTTTAAGTTCCTATAGAGACTACATCAATCCCATTTTAGATCTATAATTTAGGCTAAAGCACTTCATAATTTACTATTGGGTCTGATTTGACACACACACACACACAAAAGTAAGTTTATGTAAGATCTATGTCACATAAGTAACAAGCCAAGAAGAAACATGCTATAATATCCCATAAGTGAGGATGCAACTAGATAAGGGATAGATGTAACACCCCACTCCCGCAAGACCCAAACCCGACATCGATGGTGATATCCGAGTCCGTGTCCCGCGAGGGTAGCATGCTACTGCACTAAATTAGTCAAAACTCGGTACAAGTTTTTTTTGAAATCACGTTCACAAACATAATATGCCAAAATCAGAAATTAATTTGGGCAGCCCACTTTCATTCATAAACATCTTCAATCACACACTACAATCAATAGAATTTCAATAGTCAATTTGGGGCCCACTATAATTACTAAACACTATTTTACTAAAATTGCGGAATACAAATTTACACAAAATAATAAAATACTGAATGTAGACGTAACTGATCCCGACCTCTATCTTTGACTTGCATGCAGTAGGCATACTGCCGTTTGTCTAACGGAGTACTCTTCAAAGCCTGAAAAATAATTGCAAATTTTGGGTGAGTTTTGTGAACTCAGTGAGTGGCCATCATCGATGGCTCACCCAATCACATAACACATATCACAACATTACACATTTTAAACTTCTCGTTCAGTACAATATAATCACTTATTTTATGCATACGTAGTGCACATGAGACTCACTTTCTATTTGTTATTTTGTTGTGACCGAGTGCCTAAACTGTCCCATGTAGGGCTCATTAATAACTGTCCCATATAGGGCTTATTAAACGTTGAGCCTGAGGCTCTAAATCATTTATGAGTTCGAGGCTCTTTTTTACACGTTGGGCTTTAAGCTCTGATCGGTGGCTACTTTGGTCACAACTCCATTATGTTTCATGCATTCATGATATGGAATGCATCACTCACATTTGCATAAACTCATTCAATCATTTTTCCAAATCATCGGACCTACCATTATATTTCATGCATTCATGATATGGAATGCATCACTCACATTTGCGTAAACTCATTCAATCATTTTCCCAAATCATTGGACCTTAGTTCGGCATTCAATATTAAAGTTGAGATATCACACTTTCATTCATATGCAAATGTGCATTCAGAACGAATTTAACAATCACATTATGCACACTTAGTTCATCCGATTCACATTCAAGTAGCACTTCAATATTCTATTCAAAAATCACATCATCGGACCTTCTGTCCGGAAACCAGCACAATCAATCACATTCATATAGTCAACAGTCAATCAATACAAAAATATAAATAAAAACAAACAATAAAATGAGACCATCTCGGTCTACTCACAGTACGCTCCAGATTAGCAATTGCTTCCAAGATCTGGAAACTCCTTAATGTGGGCGCTTATCCTGCACATCAACATTATGTTGTACATACATTGCATATACATTAATACTTGCACAATTATAACCATTCATGTAATGCACATATGTGTACATAGAATATGTACAATGCATGTTCATGACAATCCCGGGTATCTTTCCTTTAATACATTACAAAGTCATTCTCAAATGAAAACTCGACTAAGTATAATTCATACTAAGGTTTATGCCTCACTAAACCCATTAAAATCTTCATTCCTTTCTCATTGACTCACTTCAGAAAATTTTCCAAATCACACTTTCGGAGTCTACTTTGCATAATAAATCTAATAAGGTAATTGGCAAAATTGAGCAACACTTCCTTCTAGAAAGTTGTACTCCATTGTCTTAACTTTCTATTGACACCAAAATCACTCAAATTGGTTCAATAATTAGGAAGATATACCTTAAACATTATCGGGTTATTCACATGCAAAAACAGTGCACTATGTACCTTTTTCGTCCAAATTTTGAATATCTTAGAGAATGAATCAAAATTTGACTTCTTCAAATACTTTGTAGCCCTATTTCTCTAGTTTACTTCAAATTAAAAATCATCTCATTTGGTGTAGCATCCCACTCCTGCAAGACCCTAACCCGACATCGACATTGATATCCGGGTCCGTGTCTGTGAAGGTAACATGCTAAGGCATTCAATCACTTACAAGTTGGTATAATTTTTTTTTGAAAACACTCTTATATTAGAGATCCGTTGTCAATGCGGGCCAACGGATCTGCAAGACCCTAACCTGACATCAACGTTGATGGGTTCATTGCTCTTAGAGTAGTGTTTATATATATAATAGCATGTGGTGGATAGATTGAGTAAATGATTGTTTTACTCTTACATATATGATGAATGATGATCATAAGAGGTTATAATGATGAAGTAGTAATTCACTTCTTAACCATTCCCACTTAATTTTTAAGACACAAAACTATAATATACATCATATTCCCATTAAAACAATTATTTATACCCGAAAATGTCAATTGAGTGTATGACCAATTAATATGATGTGTGCAATAATCGAATTCATAAATATGTATGCCGATATGATACATGAGTATGAAATGCAATTTTCTTAATTGAGCTAAAGCTCCCATGTACCAAATTTTAGGGTTCTAACCATTAGTAGGGGAACGGGATGTTACATTTGGAATCCTATAGGTCTAAATATAATCAAAATATTGAAGTATACTCAGTAAAACTAATCCCGTTTACATTGTCCCAACAGATTCCCACAATTTTCTTTCATAAATATCTTTCAATTTAACACCAATTAATATAAATTTTCATAGAGATGTAGGAAAATATGTTAGGAATCTATTGCTTCAAGAACCAAGTCATTTGGAGGTCTAGAGAAGGAGTTATGAGAAAAAGAAGCAACCATGTTCATAACTTTACTCCTATTGAACATACTTTGGTGCAAACGCCATAACTCTCACTATAGATGTATGATGGACTTCTTTTTTGGATGGTTGGAAAGAAGATATCTTGGGATACAACTTTCATGAAGATCAAAAATTGAAAATTTGCCGTTTTAGGGGTCAAAATACACGAACCGTGTGAATTTACACGGTCAGGCCATGTAACCTTCGGGTGAAATGTGTCCCTGTGCCTAAAAACACACGGCCCGTGTGAATTTACACGGGCAAACCATGTAACCTTCGGGTGAACTTAAATTTTCACCTCCAAAGCTCCTCCAAAGGGTCCTAAACCCATTTCAACCTTCCATACACTCTTAAGCATCCCAAATTCACCTACTCTTAAGCAATTTTCACTCCATAATTATCCAAACATCACTTCTAATTCATTCACTACTAAATCCCAACTCAATTAATTCATCATTTCTATGGATAATTTCTTCAAATATTCTTAATTTCAACTCAAAATCCTTCATGCATATCTCATATTCCCCACTTGGTCATAAACACCCAAATATAATGCATTTCCACACACTCAAAACATAACACAACCTAACATTCATGTATAACTTTGCTGCACTCAATATCCTCAATTCATGTCAAGATTTGAGACTCTTAAAGACAAAATTAAAAGCCATTGCCTTCTCAAGAAATGTAGCCAAACAACTCTAGTTTAACCCAAACCAAAAATCATCTCAATTGCTCAACTATAGAAAGAGTTATGGCCAATACATTGAAGCATACTCAAAGAAAATTTCTAGATTTTCAAACTTTCAAAACTTTACACTTCACTCCACTTATACCTTCTTCTACTTAGATCATCCTTTCCATTACATTCCTCATCATTCTCTACCTAATTCATCTCAATCAATTACTCACAAACAAATCATGATCTATAATTTATCATCAACCAAAAACAGAACATATATACATATATATCCATTCATAAACAATTCCTACACTCATCCAATCATTCCTTTGAAAATCATTCAATCTCTAAACCTCTATATACTCTTACATGCATTTTCACTCATCCTACACATACAAAAACAACATATGAACCTAATTTATCATCATTCATGACACAAACATAAACCTTGTAAAATCAAAGCATCAAAACACTCAAATTACTCATCATTTTAGCTTTAATTAACCATGCCTATGACATTAGAAGCAAAACTTACTTGGTTAAGCTTTGATTTCTTCACTATCTTCAAGAGTACCCCAAATCCCTAACTCTCCAACCACCCACGTTCATCATCTCCAAAAGGGGTAGAGATAGGTTTTTATGGTGAGAAAGAAAGAGAGAGTAGGATGACAAGGAAGCAAGTAAGAGATGAGAGCTAGGCTTGGAGTTGGAGGAGATCAAAACCCATGGAGAAGAGGAAGAGAGGAGCTACGAAATTTGAGGAGAAAAGCCAAAACAAATTACCAAAGCCCTTTTGGAGGAGAAGCATTGTGGAGAACAAATAAAGAGGGGCTCTTTCACTTTATAAGAAGTGGTGTGCCAAGAGACACATGTCACTTTCTTATTGCTCCACTTGGTCCATCCAATAACAAGTTTATTTTATCTCCAAATTCTAATCCAATTGTCTCCTAATTTTCAATAACATTTGTCAATAATTCCTAAATTCTTGTATCAAAATTTTCATTGCCCTTGGACAACAATTTCTACTACCGGTTCACAGTTGTCTTACCATTCGACATTTTTCCTAGTCCAGAAATTATCCCAAATTTTCCCAAAATTCTCCAAATATTCTAAAACAACAATTACACTTTCCAAATCAAATTTCAATATAAACAAGTCACAATTCTCAACAATAATCACATTTATTAACAATTATACCCGGAATGTCAATGAATGCATGTACAATTATTGTTATGTGCAAGGATTCACTATTCATGTGCAAGGAATAACTTATGTAATGCATGAGCATGAGATGTGTTATCCCAATTTCTCTGATTGATCTCACATATACCAAATTTTTAGGGTTCTTACCCTTCGGATGGAAACGGGATGTTACAAAATGAGCTAGAGTACCCACTAGTTTTGGTTCTGACTTTATTACTTCCTTTATGGTGAAAAATTGAGGAGATAGATGATAGTTTTTTAGTGACTTATATTATTGAGGAAGATCTCAAAACTTATGATGAAGCAACGAGATCTGTGGGTGCTACTTTTTGGAAGGAAGCCTAGATAATGAGTTAGAGTCAATCATGTCCAATAAAACTTGGGTTTTTAGTTGATCTACTTTGAGGTTATAAGCTTTGGAGTGTAAGTGGATTTTCAAAAAGAAATTGAGACCTAAAGGAACCATTGAGGGTTTCAACGCAAGACTTATGATTAAAGGCTTTAAACAAAATGAAGGATTGGAATTTTTTATACTTAATCTCTTGTTACTAAAATTGCATCTATAAGGATGTTGTTTGCTATTACCTCGATATTTAAGCTTCATGTGTACCAAATGGATGTTAAGCCAACTTTCTTGAATGGTAATCTTGATGAGGAAATTTATATGGTCTAGCCCTAAGGGTTTAGAGTAATTGGTCAAGAACAAAAAGTGTGTAAGTTGGTTAAGTCTTTGTATGGACTTAAACAAGCTCCTAAATAGTGGCATGAGAAATTTGAAAGTGAGATTTTTCAAACATGGTTTCACCTCTTGTGATGTTAATTCTTACATTTACGTGAAATCTGACATTAACGGTTGTGTGATTATAACTCTTTATGTGGATGATATGTTTATTTTTGGTACTAGTTTATCTGTCATTGATACTACTAAGAGTTCTTCCTTTGAAATGTAAGATCTTAGACCTGTGGACTTTATTTTGGGAGTTAAAGTTGATAGGACTGACTCTGATTTTAGGTTTAATCAAACTCATTATGTTGAGAAAATTTTAAAGAAGTTTGGTTACTATTATGTTGATCTAATCAAGAGTCCCTATGATGCTAGTGTAGTTTTAAAGAAAAATCTTGTTGATAGTATAAACCAAGCTATGTATGCTAAAATTCTTAGTAGTGTGATGTTCTTAATGAACTATTCTCGTCCTAATATTGCATACTGTGTGAGTAGAGTTAGTAGGTATACTCATAATCCTAGTCAAGAGGATTGGAATGCATTGATTCGTTTATTGAGATATTTAAAAGGTACTATGTATTATGAATTATCTTTTGGTGGTCATCCCTCTGTATTGAAGGGGTAGTCTGATGCTAACTGAATTATGGAAAGGGATGATATACACTTTATCAGTGGTTATGTTTTTTACCTTGGTAGGAGTTGCAGTGTCTTGGGAATTATCTAAGCAAACATGTATTGCGAGATCAACAATGGAGACTGAGTTTCTGGCTTTGGAGCTGGCAAAATAGGAAGCTGACTGGCTAAGGAATCTCTTAACAGATATCCTATTTTGAGAAAAACCAATTCCTTCTGTGTTTCTTCATTGTGATTCGCAGGTTGTCATTCATGTTGCCAAGAATAAGGCATATAATGGAAAAAGTAGACATACCAGATTGAGACATAAAATTGTATGTACTTTAATTAGACATGGTGTAATCTCTCTGAACTATGTCAAGTTAAAGAGAAACTTAGCGGATCCATTTACAAAAGCTTTTATTAGGAAACTAGTTTTGAAACATACTAAAGGGATAAGGTTGAGCCCAATTTTATAGTAATCTCGTAATGGACACCCATCTTGAGAAACTAAGATCAATGGAATAAACGAAGTTATGTGGTGACTACTTACTTGTATATTGTTTGTGGAATAATACTAAGATATATTCAGTTGTTAAATATCGTCCCTAACATGACTTTATTGCGTTTGATGAGGCTGGATTGTTTAATCCTTAATGAATTTCATAGCCTCAGTTTGGGTGGTAATGGTCGTACATACTTGATGGACTCACTTACGTGATTGTGGGGGCTAACTACCCTTTTATGAGAGCATTTGCGCTATTTCTCTAAAGAGATGAGACCAGGGCAATTTGAGGTTGTTTATTTCTTTTAGTAGGTTCTGTCTCCAATTTTCTTAAATAACAATTTCAAAACTTAGTTCATCTAATTGTTCGCTTATTTTTCTAAACTGTTAAATAATAGGTTCAAGGCTTAGTTCACTTAGTTGTTCGCTTATTTTTCTAAACTATTATAGTTTGTTTCTCAAATTTTGGACCAAGTGGGAGATTGTTAGTGTCATTGTTCCAAAATTTTATTCATTCATATATTTCCGGTTACTAATAACGTTTATAACGTTATCAACTTTATTATCCTAATAACTCTAATAATATTATTACGTTATTATGCTCCAACGTTCAATTTTGGTTTAATATCTCTTAATTCCTATTGCCAACGTATTCTGTTATATATAAGTGTCATGCACATGCTTAATTGTGCTGTTGCGAATGTAACACATCTACTCATTTCTCTGCTTCTGCTATGTTCATTTTATCTCCTTTTACCATCCCTCACACACATCTTTTATTTGCTCCACCCAACACAAGCATTTTCCTCTACGTGCAAATACCTTACGCATGTATTTTTTCCTACGTATTTACAAATTCTGCATTTGTTTGCCTAATCTTTTTATTTTCGATTACAGTACCTATTCTATCATTTGGAGTGCATCAAAGCTGATAAAGAAGACGTTAATCCCAAGGTTAGAGTCTATTGTCCTGCTGTACCGTAGAGGAGGAATTTCTGACTTAAGGTAGTAATTTTCACGATGCCCTGAATTCAGATAAGTCGCTCCAATTTAAATATTACTGCTATTTTCAATATTAGGAGATAAGTGTAAGTTAGTAATAATCAAAATTTTTCGATTTAATCCTAAATTAATAATTTCACCTGATATTTTCGATACAATAGAGTTAGTTTGGGTACGGTTTTTGGGTCCAGACAATACGTTTCTAACCGGATTTAGTGCCTGTTTGGTTCGGCTTTTGGAAGCCTCAAAAGCACTTTTTCACACCACAGAAACTATTTTAAGAAAAAAAATGATTGTTTGGCTAAAAACTTAAAAAGTATTTCTCGAGTAGAAACAACTTTTTTAAAAGCTCTAATTTGAAGCTTTTCCAAAAAGCTCAAATTAGAGTTTTTTCGGGAAGCAGTTTTTAACTTTTCCCGTCACTTACGTATTAAACATATCATTCTCCTAGCCTGACTCTTGGTTTTGCTCCTGCTCACTCATGTATCCCTCTCCCCTTCCGATAGGTTCATCTTCTATTTTTTTTTCTCTGAAAGTTTCCCTCTTCCCTTCAGCGTTGTTGACGCAGACGTTCTGCGTCGTTGTCTGCGTCAACAACGACGCAGACGTCTGCGTTGTTAACTACTGTACAAACCCGATCCATTGTAATCTGAAGTGAATTAATGGCTTGATCCCATGTCGAAGAAAGGGCAATATCTCATGCGACAGTTGTAGCAAGCATCGAACTCCCTTGCCCTTCAAACTCATCAAACTCAACCTGCCATTTTAGCATCTAACAGCAAGTAAAACTGCAAGAAGCATGATTCATGTCATGGCGGTCATATGAAACTCCTCATAGGAGGAAGACAGTTCCTGTACCTGAGGGATAACGAAGTAAAAGGAACCAAAGGCCTCCCATTCTGATGATATGTCAGCCTTGGCATCAAAACGTATAGCCCCATATGCACGAACCAAAGGACATTTGGCCGATAAGAACCTTCAGTTGCAAGAACATAAGCATATCATTCCAGTTTCGAAGTTGCCTTTTTTCTATCTTCTTCTAGTATGAATTAATTCATGTTACAAGTTTTCTTTAATTCAATGGAAGTTGATAACATAAGAAGTGAATGAAAATTATGAAGCGGTTGATTTTAGTTGACTACCTTTTGATGGATTTCCAGTCGTTGTAAGAGAATGGATGGACATGCCTAAAGAGTACTGCTGATCCAACACCGGACATGCTGACCAAGTGATGGCCAGTGGGGTTATGACCATTGCCATTGCCATTGCCATTGGCGAAATCCACCAAAAGATCATCGTCATCAAGGCTTGGCTTTCGGCCTGAAAAGAAGCACCGTGGAAGGAGCTGTTGCTGTGCATGTAGCCAACTTATCGCTTCTATTTGTTCCACAATTGGCACCTGAATTCAATCACAAAATATAAAGTTGGTAGCTATACCCCATACATTTCGCAGTGAAATACAGGGGAAGTTTAGGTTTCTTATATACTTGCGACTTTTCGTTGTCTGCTAAGCTCTTAATTTAAGCCTACTATACACTTTACACATTTCCTTTCTTTTTTTAATGATAAAAAACATTTACTCATTTTCCTTTTACTGTTATTCACAATTTTTTATTAGCAATCAAACTTATTAAATCATCTTTAAAAATGAAAGTGCAAATTAGAATCTAGATATTAATTAAATCCAAATTTTATAAGGTTAGACATATTTTAATTGATTTTACATCATACAACATTCCTTAATTCTCTTAATTCAGCAGATAACTTTTAGCTATAATTCAATGAAAAGATATGCTCAAATTATTTGAAGTATTTTTCCTTTCACACATTTGAAGTATAAGGTTTAAAGTTTTTATATTATATATAGAAGAAATAAAATATAGGTTTTTAATTTAAAAAAGCATGTTTAAGATATA
>JAOTAZ010000006.1:24104538-24115331 GCA_025629785.1 Erythroxylum oxycarpum
TATATGTTGTATGCATACATATACAGATAGATATATAGTTTAGAGAATAACTTACAGTGTAGTTCTTAACCAGGATGGTAGTCTCACGTCCCAATTGACCTTCCCTGCTATAATCATAACTGAAGAGGAATAGATTCAAAGTTAGATCATGTGCAACGTGTTTGGAGATATCATACTTGAGAATAAAAATGTTGGTTCACCTTATATAGCAGAGCTTCTCCTTGATTTCCCTAACAGTCTCAAAATCAGCATTTTTGTTCATTGCATACCTACAGAAAATGGAGGATATCATAACTAACAATGTACGTAAAGGATGCATGTGTGTGTGCACGCATCACTTTCATGTCCATTGTAAAAAAGGCATTATATTCTGGCCCTTACCCTCTCCGTGATAATAAATCAACTAGATAAGATGTTATGTGCCGACCAGCCACATTCATTCGCTTGGTAAGATGAGGAAATGAGTAGCCATCAACGACAGGAACCTGGACATAGAATTTTAATTAATTAACATATCTATGGACATACAATGTTAATTAATTAACATATCTATACAGTTAGTAGGTGAAACAACACAACTTCGGTACAAGATTCATTGTGACAAACAGCAAGAAAAAATCAATAGATGAACCCAGCATCTCAAATAGTGAAACACTAAACAAAACACAAGAAATGAACTCAAATTAATCACTTCCAGACAAAGATTAGAGATGAAAAACCTGACACATTTATTATACACAACATCAGAACAACAATTAAGCAAAATGAATAGCTGGATTGCATATTGTCACATATGCACTGACAATTTAGTCTGACAGGATCACTAGAATATTAATTAAGCCAACATGAAAACTTCAATAATAACTCCATGTTCAAAATAGGAAACAATAACAAAAGAAAAAGACCGGCTTATTGTTTAAAAGACGTCTTTGTTGAACTCACCACATGAGTTACACCATCTCCAGAGTCAATCACTAATCCAGTCAGTAAACCTGTAGGAAGTAATGGAAACAAAAAGAAAAACAGAAAAGACAGGGAAAAAGGAACAAAGAAGGAAAATGGTGACTTAACTGTAGCAATAAAAGTAACAAAGATAAGGAGCATCATCGATTATTTGTACTAAGACTTCAAAGTGTCTTAAGGAGGATGTCATCATGTTGTAGAACAATATGCAACAACAAAAAAGACTTAAACCTTCAATCATCTCCACAAGCACCTTGGGCATAGAGTGTTAGAACGGCTTGGATCTGAATGAAGACACCAGAAAAGTTGTACTTTTCAAACATAGTCTCAACCTGCGTCGTAAAGTGGAAACAAAATCATTAGATCATAAAAATACTGAACAAAGTACAAACTGCATCAGTGAAGGACATATCAAAAAGAGAAGGCAGGACTACAAACCATTTTTTCACGATTTTTGGAGGGATTAAGAGGAGGGTCAGTGAGTAAAATCTTACATTCTGCTGGATCTATCTATTCAAGTAGAAGAGAGAAGAAAGTTGGATACTAAAAATCTAGTGAAATCATGCAAAGGAAAAAGAATAAACAGAAAGCTGAAACTACATGCGTATAAAACAAACTAAAGCAGCAGAAGTTTACTTTAAGTTCATTGAAAAAAGCATGGTCCCAAACATAACCCATGTCATCCCAGTTTTGAATGATTCCATTATTGACAGGGTAAGATATGTCTAGCTGATGCCTCAACTCTGCACAACCTTCTCCAACAACAACATCCTAGTTGAAATAGAAGAAAGAACAAAACAAAGTCTCAGAACATTTTATGCAAACAGAGAGGGTGACCTTCAGTCTGCAGTTTTATAGCAATTAGACAACATAATCTCTTGCATTAATGCTCAACAAAATCTAATTCCTTGTTTATAAACTTTTGCAACCAAAAAAAGAAAGAAACAAGAAGTTAAGATGCAAAAACAAGAAAAACGTTATGACCTTAAGCTGTTGTTCCATGAGGGACTCCTCGTACCGGAGCATTGGCCTTCCAACAACACACGGGAAAACAGAAGTTGGGAAATTCTCTCCAGCAAATCCACATTTCACATACTGAATTCCGCAATTGAAGCATAATATGTTAATTAATTTTGTATCATGGTAGGTAAAGAGATTTGCTAAGATCTGACACCAAACCGTTTAGCACAAAAACAAAAAAAAAGATAAAATCGCATAACGAATTCAGAGATCTAATCATCGTAGGAACGATAATAAATAAAAAGAAAAGGTAAAAAAAGAAGTGGTGAAGCATAAAGCAAGTAGAGATTTGAAGCGAGTAGTACTCCAGTTCCATTATCGCAGACGACTACATTTCTGTTATCCATGGCGTAGAGTTTGAGCTTTGCTTTTTCTTCTTCTTCTTCTACCACTTCAAAGTCGCATCAAAGTTGCCAAATTCTTGTATACCTATTATATTAGGCATTTAATTTATAAGAAAACTACAGAACCTATTTAAATTTTGTATAAAATTTGAAAATTGCACTATTAACTAAATTGCAAGCCCAACCAAAGTTTGATGCGTGATTCGTAAGTAAAATCTTGAGCATTGTTTGCACTTCCATAGTTTTCTAACGAAAAGCATTTTATCATTAACCCAAAATATGTTACGGAATTGGCGAGATAACCAACTCAAAAGCTACTATGAAAGGTGGGAAAGTTTATAAGTTTATAAATTTCAGATCAATCGCTTTTATTACTTATGTGAGATAATTAGATTGTAACATTCTATCACGTTTTGCAACCTAGGCACCAACGAGTTAGTTGTGCGTTAGATTTTTTTTAGCCCGGGACGAACACTGCTATATTGACATCACCACCAATGCACCTACAGATTGGCTATGCGTTAGACCTTTTCTAACCTCAGATGAACACTACAATGCCAATGTCACCACTAATGGGCATGACATGAAGACTTGAAGTAGTGATGTTAGCTCTTATACTAATTATTACAGGTCTTATGGAAGAAATAACCTTAAAAGTTAGCTTAAAAGATGAGAGAGCCTATAAACCTATAAATCTCATATCAACCTCTTTTATTACTAATATGGGATAATTACACCGTAACAAAATATATGTCCTATTCTTACCTTTAAATTGGGATAGTTATGAAACAAGATCTTCCTTGCATTTTAAGAGACTTACTAAAAGCCAACAACGAAAGAAACAATAGTCCATCTTTAAGTTGGAAATAAATTTGATTAAAATAATATTATTTTAAAATATCTAAATTTGATTTTACTCCAAGCCACCTTGGACAAGACATTGTTAACAGCCTTTTCTTTAAAAGCTGTCAATGTCATCCATACATAGTATTAATACATTTGCTGCTGCCTTTGCTTTTGAGCTAACCATTTGCAGTCTGAATCTTGCACCTGGAAGCAAAAAGAAAACAGGAAGAAATAAAAAGGGGTAACACCTGCATGCTTCGTGCTGAGAAGCAGACATCATTCACATGGACCCGGATGATATTGTTATGTGTGGGGTTGGGCCGGGCGGGATCAATTCCAGAGGTGTATTTAATGGCCATAATCCTCTCACCTTCTCCCCTGCCTCTTCTCTCGTTCCGATTGTCATTAGCTTTTGGAGTTGTTACTCTTCTTTCTCTATTTCTCAAGCCTCTTGGCCATTTCTCCCCAGTCCAGCTCCTTCTGCCAAGCCTCTTATTCCTTCCACATCTTCATGCATTAACAACGGCTGTTGGATTTTCTTTTTCTCTAGGGAGGAATCATACTTGGTCCTTCTTTACTAGGCCTTTCACAGGAATTCTCCAATTCCATATTTCCATTGAGAGGATTCATATTGCTCGATTCCATTGCAGCTTTTGGCTTCACTTTTTATTTCTTCCTCATTGCAGTAAGGACCGATCTCAGGTTACTTCAGAAGATTGAAAGAAAACATTACGCCCTTGGGATTTTTAGTGTGATAGTGCCGTGGATTTTTACCAATTCCTCCAATTTGTATCGAGTGCATAACCTGAAAGTGAGTGTAACTTAGCCCGGTTGCTTCCTACAATGGCCCATGTAAGCATAATTTTCATAAAATATAATAGGATGTAGAAATTCATAAAACTTACATATATGTTCATATTTAGAATCTTATTCTTATTAAGAAAATACTAACATTTCTCTATTACTCAGTGATGCGAAAACAATTTATAGGCATAAGTTCTTTATTCAATCTATCTCTTTCTCAAATTTTTTCTCACTTTTCGTACATGATAGCATTTTTTAAGAAAACAAAAACTATTTATTAAATTATTAAATCTCTTAACTACCTTCTTATTAAATTATTGAATCTCTTAATTGCTTTTTTAACATTTGAATAACTCAAGGATTTATTTCCAACATTCTTGCACTAGACTCATATGAGTTTATATAGTCTATTAGATTAATAATTCAAATAGTTATAATGTACAATAGTCATCAATCACATATACCGGTATCATAATTAATCATAATCAAGTATAAGACTAATAAGAGTTGCGAGGGTTATAATTATTAATTCAACATGCTCCCTTTTATATACCACTACACTAGCCATTCTCCTTATTCACGGTTATAAATAGGAAGTACATAATGAGATTTATCATCTAATTCTTTTTTCAACAGTACACATCACAATCAAGTACGTAAAGAAAAAAATTAAAAAACAATGCATTCACTAATGCTTAAAGAATGTCAAATATATAATAAGAGTCAATACAACCATACTGTGCAATAATCGTCAACACACATAATGCTCATATTTTTGCATGATTGAAAGAATTTTTGGGTAGTGTCCCTTTGTCAAAAGGTCAGCTAACATAAAATCAATGTTAATATGCTCTATTGAAATTCTACATTTTTAACCTCGTCCTTAACGGCAAACTATTTCAATTCCAAGTGTTTAGCATCTTTAGGAAATCTTGTCATTATTGGAGAAGAGAATTGTTACAAAATTATCACAATAAATTTTCAATGGTCTAATTATACTGTCAACAATCTCAAGTCTTTATTTACTTTTTTTAAAAAAAACAATCTCAAGTCTTCAAATAAAGTTATGTAACCATTTAGCCTTAATCATGGCTTTAAGGCATGCCACAAACTCTGCCTCTATAGTGGATGCAGCAATTATAAATTGCTTCACAGTTTTTCATGAGATGACTCCTCTAGCTAATAAATAAACGTAGCCAAAAGTGAATTTTCTTGTATCTACACAATCAGTAAAGTTTGAATCTAAGAATCCAACCACCTTAAGGTGATTAAACCTCCTAAAAGTAAGCATGTGTTCTTTAGTTCCCAGTAGATATCATAACTTTCTTTACAGCTTTCCAGTGATTCATACTAAGATTAGTCTGTTATCTCCCTAACATCTCGACTACAAAAGTTATATCTAGTCTCGTATATATTTGAGTATACATTAGGCTCCCAATTACAAATTCATATGGAATTGATTCCATTTGCTTCCATTATAAGTCATTTTGTTCGGACATTGCATAAGGCTAAACTTATTTTCTTTTGAATTGCAACTGGTGATGGTGAATACTTTTTCATTATAAATCCCTTTAACATTATATCAATATATATTTTCTAAGGTAAACCCAACATTCCTTGTGATCTACTACTTAACATTTCTATTTTTATCACATACGTTGCCTCACTCATATCTTTATTTCAAAATTAATGGAGATATATACACCGACTAACATTGTTTTCTATAAATCCAAAGGAAAAAATAATATCATTCAACTTAAGATACCATTATCGAGAAGCTTATTTAATTCTATATATTTACTTCTTCAGTGTACGTACCACGTATTCTTTTCCAACCTTTATGAACCCCATTGGTTAGGCCATATAGACTTCTTCCTCCAAATCCTCATTTAAAAAAGCAATTTTTATATCCATTTAGTACAAATCTAGATCATAATAAGCCACCAAAACCATAATAGTTCTGAGTGGATCCTTCTTAAAGACTAGTGAGAATGTCTTCTTATAATCAATGTCATCTTTCTGAGTAAATCTTTTAGTTACTAGTTTGGTCTTATGAGATTCTAAGTCACTAAGAGAGTCACGTTTGGTCTTAAATACACACTTAAAACCAATTCTCTTATAACATTCTGGTAATTCCATAAGGTCCTAGACTCCATTATGTTCCATATATTTAAACTCATCTTTCATGGCATTTAACGATTTATCATAACTTTTACTATTTATGGCTTGTGAAAAGGTTGCTAGGTCGTTCCCAATTCCTAAATCATTTTTAAACTCGTGAAGATATACCACATAGTCATTAGAAATAGTTTATCTTCTTTCTCTTTGAGACCTTTATGCTATTTATTATAATTGTTCTACTGCAAGTTCATTTACTTCATATTCAATTTCATTATAAACAATGGGTTCAATAGTTTTTTGTGCTTCATGATTATTAGCCGATTAAATAATTTGTGGAACAATAACTTAAGTATCTGTATAAGCCACATCTAGCATAATCATAGGAACTTCCATTCTCACTTCTTGAATATCCACTATATATAATGTTTCATTCCTACTAATTTCACCATGTTTAATGAACATGACATTCCCAATTTCCATGATTCTTGTAATATAGTTAGGACGATAAAATATATACTTTTTAGACTTCTCCAGATAACCAATGAAATAGTCTCTAATTGTTATTGTACCCTTTTTTCATATGGATTATAATATCTAATTTATGTCTGACAACCCCAAACATGTAGGCCCTTAAACTAGAATTCCTTCTAGTCTACAGTTCAAAGGGAGTCTTTGGAATAACCTTACTAGAACACCTATTCAATGAGTACATAGCATTTTTTAGTGCATATGTCCATAGAGAAATGGGTAAAGATGATATACATATCATACTCCTAACCATATCTAACAAAGTTATATTACACCTTTCTTCCACACCATTTTATTGTGTTGTGCCTGATATTATGTATTGTACACAGATACCACATCTTTGAAGGAATTTAGGAAAAAGGGCTAAGATTTTGACCTCTTTCATCATACTTACCATAATACTCATCATGTCTATTAGATCTCATTATTTTCACCTTTCTATATAATTGCCTTTAAACCTTATTAATATGAACCTCTAAGGTATTTACAGTCTAAGATTTATCATGTAGGAAATAGACATATTCATAATGTGAATAGTCATCTATAAAGGTGATAAAATATTTTTATTGAAAGTAAGCATGTCAAATGTTCAACACAAATTAGTGAATTATTTCAAGAAGTTGGGTGCTCCTTATGGCTCTTTTCTTTAATGTATTTTTTATTTCTTTTTCTTTAATACAATCCACACAGATCCAATTCAAGAAGTATTTCATTCTTTACTAATCTTTAAAATCATTCTTTAGAAGCATATCCCAAACACTTATACCACAAGTAAGCAAATCTATCATTAATCAAACTAAATTTGATACTATTATTCAGATTAAAAGTTAATAAATTTTCATCATAAACAACGTCAAGATTTAATTTATATAAACCATCACATAGTAACCACTACCAATCAAATGGATAGGTTTGTACAAACTGAAACTACCACTACCAAATTTAAATAAGCATCTAGATCTATCAAGTTTGGATAAAGAAACTAAATTCGTAGATATTCTAGGTACATAAAAATTTTCATATAATTCTAAATGATATCCAATGTCTAGTATTAAACGATAAGTCTTGACAAATTCTATCTTGTGGTTTAGGTCATAAGAAATCCCTGCAAGGTATTAGAAATATGAGTAGTATAACTAGAATCAATCCACCAAGTATTAAAAAGAAATTTAACAAAGTTTGTTTCAAAACAAACATAAGCACTAGGTTTACCTTTCTTCTCAAACCATACCTTACATTTAAAACATTCCTTTTGGAAATGCCCAACCTTCTCATAGAAATGGCTTCTACGTTCATCATTGCAACATCACACTACCATAAAGCAAATACCCGAATACCCTGAGGACATCCAAGTACATACCTTATGATAATGATATGTTGGAGAAAAACAAATCCGATATACGCATGGCAATCAATCCTACACATGGCATCATCTAACATACTCGAAAATCACTAGTTTTAAAGAAAACATACATTCATCAAGTTTACACTGATACCATCCACAACTTAATTACAAAGCTTAAGCAAGAACTAGCAGTACAACAAAAACTCAAACTAGAAACTCCTGGTGACAGCTGACAGACCTCTGAGCCATGACTCTATCCAAAAGGTTCCTTAAATCTGACTAAGGAACTAGGTCTCCTGTATCGTACCTGAAAAACACATTGCAATTTTGTTGAGAATTGCGAACTCGGTGAGTGAACCATCATCGATGAGTTCACCGGATCAGCAAATATCACAAGATAAACAATTAATCATGCTACCATATAATTTCAATTCAACAATTGCAAAATAAGGGATAACACATCATCATTGTCAAACAGATCTTATATAAAACATTTACTTATGCATATGAGACTCGCATTCGTTCTTATTTGTTGTGACTGAAGGCCTTGCACATTTACACATTTATTTACTGGCCCGTAGGCTTAGTCAAATCAGAATCACGGAGCATAGCTCAACGTGCACATACACATCTATCACGGAGCATAGCTCAACGTGGAAGCGCTTCATAACGGCAATTCAAGTCACAACACCTTTATCTGAGCATGCATTTTATGAAATGCATCAAACTGAACGTGGCATAATTCAAAATCACATGAATATATTCCTACATAACTCATAATCATCGGATCTAAGTCCGGCATTCAACTTTCGTTGAGAATTAGCATATCAATCAAAATCACATTCATAAATCCATAACAAATCAAGGCCACAATCAAGCACTTCCAATACATTCCCGAATAATGATCTCCTCGGACAATTGAAGTCCGGAACTCACAACCAAATCGCAAGCAATTAATAATATTGGAAGCTTAACAAAATAATCAAATCAATCCTAGGAAGTCATCTAGGTTGACTCACAGTACACTCCAAAAGCTATTGCCTGGATGGACCGGCAATGTCTGACTGGCGTCCAACACGTTCCTCTAAATGGGCAAAACACAATCACAATTATCGCACTTTGCACAAATTCACAATTGTTCTTTTATGAAAATCAAAGTATAAGATGTATGCACAATGCATGATCAATGACAATTCCGGGGTACTCTATTACGATCCTTATCGAAGAGAAATTCAAAAGTCAAAGCCTTCATTAATACCGTGTATATTTACAACTCAAAGAATAAAATCCGTAATTGTTAATTAAATCTGAAAATTTACAAATGTCATATAAACAAGTAGACAATTTTCTTACGAATCCAACGGTTCAAGAATCAGGTCATTTGGAGTTCGGATGACCAAGATATGGTCAAAATAGTGGAAGGATTTAAATTAAAACAAAACAAAATAAAATTAAATAAATAACATAGCAACTCATCTTCACTGTTCTGCACTGATCATCAACGTCAATCTCCAATTTCGTTTTTTTTTAAACTCTACATTCCACCAACCTCTATATTACCGTAAGCTTTAACTTCACCCGATAGTTCACGTATGGGATAATAATTCATACTCTATTTTATTACCAAACCACCGCAGCATGAGTATATATATATAGTATTCAGTAAGAAAAACATAGCATAAGTATATATATATATCAACGTTTAAACCATAACTTGATTACTCTATAACTCCAAATCAATTAGGTAGAGAACCATTTCTAAGTGGCATTTTCAGAAACAAGTCATGACATATCCGATTGTACTTGTCTTTAAATAACAAAGTTTATTAATAACTGAAAAGTTATGTAGATGGAAGGGAAAACAAACAGAATTCTGCAGAATATTGGACAGAATCCCTTCAAAGGACATTAAAAGAACAAACAAGAATAAAGATCATAGTCGCAAAGAACAAATAATTGGTGGGGCAGTAGAAATCAGAAGAGCAGGAAGGAAACAAGTTCATATGCTGACAGATTAGAGAAAGCGAGCAAGAAATTTCCTATATATAGGTTGGTTTGTGCTTATTTCCTTGGAATGGAAAATGGGAAAGTTTTCTTTACTGGGCTTTTACCATGTCTCCCGTCAGTACACAAGGATCAATGAATAAAAGCATTATATAAAATATTATTGAAAGCATCAATAAGACATATGTGCTCTCGATATTTTCAAGAACAAATTGGAAGGTTACAAGCATGTGAACACAGCCAAGACACAAGTTCCCTCTGTCAATATGTTTCATACTATACCAATCAGCAGATATATACGAAGAAACTGAAAAGTAGAATTCACGTCTGTTTAGACCTGAAAAGCAAGCAACCAAGAAACAGATCCAGGTACAAGCAAATCATAAACTATAGCCTACTGTGGAACACCAGTCAACTGGCTGATGAAAACCCATGCATGCAAATATATATATATACACTATAAACACAGTAGTTACTTACCTAGTTATTAGCAGCAAGAAAAACTATTCGGAAACACAAAGATTGAGCAGCTGATGTTTCAGACGGTGATGAAAGACTTTGGTGGTACAAGCAACAAGCAAAGACTTTATTAAAATCTAAAGGCTGATAACGTGGTTTGCTTGCATGATAAACATGTGTAAAAGACGTGTCATGTTAATAGCTTACCTAGTTTCCACGAGTCTGCAGCATATAGCCATAAGTTAGTTATTAATTTATTATTTTATTAATAAAATATTATTATTAAAACCAATTACACTGTTATGAATTCTTATAGCAACAAATACTCAGAAGTTCCAGACAACTAGGTAAGCTATTAA
>JAOTAZ010000006.1:24146860-24157232 GCA_025629785.1 Erythroxylum oxycarpum
ATAAGTGTATATGATGTTAGGATGGTTGTAGGAAGCTTGAAAGAGGGTTTGGAGGACTTTGGGGAAGCCCCATGTCCGTTTAACAGACATAAAGTCCGTTTAACGGACCTTGTCGGGTCAAAAAGGACCCTTGCTTAATGGACCTTCTCTGGTGAAATGGCGCAGTTTGGTCGATTCATGTCCGTTTAACGGACATCCATTAGAGAGATTGTGCTTTTTGACCTTGTTAGAGGCAGAATCAAACTTTGTGGTCTGCCCAAAATTTGTAGCTCTAGATGCCTTCTTTCTAATGGTCTAAACACGAAAGCAATCCGACATCTAGATTGAAAGTTATGTTGATCTCGCCAAGAGAGGTTCAAATCTATTTAAGGTATGAACATTGTTTATTCTTTTGTTCATAAATCCCTCATCCGACCTCCAATTGAAGTGATTCTTAAAGCAATAGATTACTAAGACATGTATATACCTCTCCATAAAAATTTGTATCATTTGGAGTTGATTTGAGAAAGTTTGCATTAAAGTAAGTGAGAGGTCGGGTAGGAGAGCATGATCAGGGTTTGAGCAGACTTGAGCTTTTTAAGCATATCGTGAGTTGTATAACTCCGATTGAGGTGATTATTATTTCAAAATAAACAAGAGACATAGAGCTATGATTTATATGAAGAAGTCAAATTGAAATTATAATTTGAAGTTTTCCAAATTTTGTTCACAAGTAGGAGAAATGGGTTTCAAGCATGGTGATTAATTTGTATGGGCACGCTATGGAACAATTTGTGAGCAAGTTTTTGGGATGTTATGAGAATGAAGATGAATTGATGATGTCTAATAAGGGTTCAATGAGAATGGAAAAAAATGATGACTAATGAGGGTTTAATGAAAGAACCCTTAAAGGTAATATGCTCATGTTCCATGATTTTCTCAAGCGATTGGGCTCCGTAATCAAGCGGGGTCCATCAAAAAAGAGGGTTGGGTTCCGGAATTGGGATCTAACACTATTCATCAAATATTAAACTAATGGAGCATGTTATTTTTTATCATTACCTTATTAAGGCTCGATAGTCTACGCACATTTGAAGTGCTTATTTTACTTCTTTTGGAATAGCATCGGGCCACTGTATGAGACTTTGGAATGTTGGATAAACCATACCTCTAATAATTCAACAAGTTGTTTTTAAAGCTCCCTCAATTCCAAAAGGGACATTTTATATGGGTTGTGTGCAGGTAGGACGGCTCAAGGAACCAACTCGATCCTATAATTAATCTCTAGATGAGGGGAAAGAGTCTTAAGCAACTCTTTCAATATTACATCTCGAAACTCCGTCAACAAACTTACAACTACATCAGGGATTTCCACCACAAGGTCCTCATTAATCTACCACATGGTAGCGAGATAAGTATCCATACTTTTCTTCAACCTTTTCTCGTTGCTCATGGTTGACACATATGCTACCGTCATTGTATCATAAGTCATTCCACCATTGGATCTACAATATTTAACATAAAAGGAATTTTATTTGTACATGATCATCATAACCCCCACAACACTATTTTTTCTACCCTCAGGAAGTATATCCCCAATATCAACTTGAAATCTTTAAGTGGTATGACCATACAGTTGAACTTGACAAGCCAACTTCTTATGCTCACTAGGAGTTATAAACAACACCTACTACCATTTATGCCTTATCCATATGGGTTTTTACCTTCGATGGGGTCTTTAATACCTTAAGACCCAACTTGCACACCATATTTTATGTAATCAAAGAGTATGTTGCACTTATATCTAGTATTGCAGTTATCTCCTTTACATTGACTTATATTCTTATGTACATCAGCTTTGCAAAAGGATTGAATTCGCTTTTAAGCACATTCAGAAAGGTAATATGATTCATTGCTGCTTCCAAATCTTCTTCCTCTTGTTCGATAATCAGAAAGTTTAGCTTCTCCTTCCTTAAGCATTCTATCGCAAAATGTGGATTGTGTATATGTAACAAGTTTGCCCTTTTTGGAGGTCGTCTCTTCACTTTTGTTGATACCATTTTACTTGCCTTTACCTTTGAAATCTCCTTTGTTATTTAAACAGACCTAAGTGAGATTGTCGTGTAGAGGTGTAGGTGCAACTTGTAATATACTTTTGGCGCTTAGAAGATTTCAGTAATAAATAGTATCACAACCACATTTTGTTAAGGTGGGAGACAACAATTTGATCTAGCATGACTAGGGTAGAGGCACTAATTAGGACAATTCTTTAAGGGGAAGAATATATCACTTCCTATTATTCTTAGTTCGAGTTGTTAGAGGAACAAATCCAATAGTTGTAGCATCAAATAGTGAACTTAATGAAAGAAAAAAAGGAGACTAGGTTTAAGATGATAACTATAAACCGTGTTGTTATAACAGAAGATGTTGGTCTTGTTGAAACTATCATCGTAAAAGTGTATGAATCCAAACTTGTTAAGGGTATGTGAAATACAAAGGAGCTTAAAAACTTTTTATGAGATATAGAGTAGTACTTTACAACTGCTAAGGTGTTCGATGTTGAAAAGTTCAATATAATGACCATATACTTGGATGGGGATGCCAAGCTTTGGTGGAGAATGGGGACCTTTATCAAAATCAATACAAGTCAAGCTCCTATCAACATATGAGAGAAGATGAAGAATGAGGTAAAGGATGAATTCCTTCCGATTAATACTTCTTGACTCACAAAGGATGCTTTGAGCAAGCTAAAACAAAACAAATTGGTAAGAGAGTATGTTAAAAATTTTAGCTCTCTAATGCTTGATATTAATAATATGTTAGATGAGGATAAGCTCTTCAAATTTTTGTCCGAGTTATAACCATAGGCGTAAATGGAGTTGTAAAGGCAAAATATGAAGAATGTAATTGGTGCAATTGTGGCTGCTGATGCCTTGGTAGATTTTCGAGTGACAAAGGCAACTAAGGCAAGCTCCTCACTTTTTCCGAACAAAAAGGGTAGCTCAACACCAGAAGAGTGAGGAGAAAAAGAAGACATATTCTAAAAAGGGAGATTTCAAAGGGAAAGGCATCCTTCATGAGTCAAGAAGTGTTCGTCGGAAGGAATTGATCCTTTAATTCTTCATCTTCTCCTATGTGTCATTAGGACCTTTATTTGCCTTGATTCCAGTATAAATTCTAATTCTCCACCAAAGCTTGGCATCCTCATCCAAGTATATGGGCACCATATTGATCATTTTAGCGTTGGGTACCTTAGCAGCTGCAAAGAACTACTCCATATCCCGTAGAAAGTTCTCGAGCTCCTTCCAATTCTGCAAACCATCGAAAAATTTAGGTTCATACACCTTCACAGTGGTGCTCTCGAAACATCCAACATCCTGTGTTGCAACAACATGCCTAGGATAGTCATCTCAAACCTAGTCTCCTCTTATGCCTTCATTAAATTCACTATTTGATGTTGCAATGTTTGATCTGTCCCTCTAACATCTCAAACTAAGAATAGTAGGAAGTGATCTCTTCCTCCCCTTAAGGAATTAACCTAATAAGTGCCTCTATATTGGTGACACACTCAATCAAATTATTACTTCCTGCCATATCAAAATGTGGCTCTAATACCAGTTGTTATAGAGATCTTCTGAGCATCAAACTTATACCACAGGTTGCACCTACATGTCTGTACGACAATCACACTTAGGTCTATTTAAGTAAGATTCAACCTCCCTAATGATTGTTGACTAACAAAACCTTATTCTTGAATACCTTACGACCTTCATAGTTCTTAACTCTCACATACTTGTAAGAATACTATGAAAGCACTAAACTATCAAAGGCAACTATAGAAGCGCGAAAGAGATATAACAAATGCTAACATTTATTATTTCCCTCAAAGTGTACAAAGGAATGCTCTCTTTTAATATGATCAAGAGCAAGGCTTAAATGAGTTATTTATAGAAACCTCTAGCTTGATAGCCAAGTTATAATTCAGAATCCTAACTGAATTGAACTAACTAGTTCACATGTTATCTTTATCAAATTACATCACATTAAACAATTACATGACACCCCATCCAAATAAGACTCTTTCTGATAGGATTTAACTAATCCTAACTTATAAGGAGATTACATCTATCTAAAAGTGACAAATCCATATCCATAAATATCTCCATTATCTCCAAATGACCCCCATATGGGCTTTGTCTTTTAGAACTTATATCTATTCTTTGTGATCTTATCTACCTCATCATCCACCATTGATGACGAGTCATTCGAGCCTACAACCTTTTATAATATACTCATTTGGTCCAATTCTTACACATGTGAACTCTATTAGCGATGTTTTATTTGTTTGAGCATACACTAGGTCCTTAGTCCATCAAGAACTTAGTTTTAGCAAGTCAATCTATACATAGTCCAAAACTCCAATAAAACTTGCACTATACTTGATTTAACTTGCTAATTTACATTTCATCTCTCACATGCCTCCATTATGCTTGTGGTCCAGCTAACCTTTAACCAAAGGTTCGTTTTTAGCTAGCAGTGAAATGCATTCATGTGCTAAGGGGCTAACAATAGTCTTCCTGTGGCAATCCCGATGTCTTTCTTTCTCACTTTCCTTGCAACCCATATCAACATTATCCAATTAATTTACTATTTGTAACACCCGGTATCTAGTTTACCTGGTACACCGAAATAAATCAGTATTTGAGACTGATGTCAATAAAAAATTCACAGAACAGTGAATAATAATTTTAGTGACATCAAATTAATGATGTGTGACATTTTTGGTAGTCACAGGAAGTTATTTAGACAGATATTTAAAAAACCAGAACAAGGATGACATTTTTGTAATTAAGTGGAAAAGAGGAGTATGTAAGAAGCCAAGTAGGGAATAAGACAAAAATCTTGTCTTCTTTTTCTCTCTAGCTCACGAAAACCTCCATGGAAGTGGCTCTCAAGCTTTTTCAAATTTTTTAACAAGAAGAGGAAGGAGAACCAAGGCATTTGGGTAGGAGAAAAAGGTAAGCCTCCATTCTAATGCTTAGTTCTACCCATTAAAGCTTGATTTTTCTCTTCTTTTGTGAAACCCATTTAAGGGAATGTATAAGTTTGATGCTATGGATGATGGATTCTTGTTCCTTGATGTCTAATGACACTTATACTTGAATGGATTTCGTTTTTATAGTGATTTGGGGGTTAAATCAAAACCTAGGGTTTTGAAGGTTAAGCTGTCATGGAGACAAATTCGTGACTCTCTTTGTCCATTTTTTTGAGCTGTTTGACATTTGAATATGGAGACCAATTCGTGACTCTCTTTGTTCATTTTTTTGAGCTGTTTGACGTTTGAATATGGAGACACTCAAAACATAGAAGTTGTAGATGAAGATGTATACTATCTCTATGAAGTTTTCCACGATTTTAGGGTGAGCCAAATAGGAGTAATAGGACCCGAATTGGTACTGGTTCAGAATACCAGTGAGATTGAAACGAGAATTGAAAGTTAATTTTTTGAAGACCTTAGAGTTAGAATGGGATGATGAGTTCTTCTTACGAAATGCTAAAAAATATGTCCTTTAAGTCCTGTTGAAAGGGAATTTAATTGAATGAGTATTCTGTTAGATATAACCGAATAAATGAAGGTTGTTACTAACCTTAGTGATACAGAAGAGAACAAAAATAGGTCAGGCTTGTAAAAATCACAATAAATCCAATTTGCATCATTTTTAAGTCGTCTTTGGACATGTGATAGGCATATGAGTCTATTGAAAATTAAGTTTTGAATCACCTTAATTGGATGAGAAATGAATGAGTTGTAAGGTTTTGAGTTGGGAAAGGTCCAACTCAAGACGCATGTCAAGGCTGATTGTAAATGAGATTTGGATTCCCTTAATGAACGAATTAAGACATGGTCATAAAAGAAGAAATGTGAATTTATATGTTACCTAGAGGTTTGGAAAGCTTGAAAAACATTGGACCTATGTGTAAAGAGTTATGCCTTCACGAATGAGACCTATGCTGTTGGTTAAAAAATAAAATAGAATTTGTAATGTTGTGTATTAAGAAATGAGGTTTGTATGAGAATGACTAATGAGGGTATATGTATTTTCATGCATGTTACCTAATAGCTTATGAAAGCAGACAAAGAATAGAACTAGAAGTCGTACTTAGTACCTCTCAAGTTCAAGAAAGGTAGAAAGAAATTAGAACCACTAAGATAGTCGAGGTGAGTATAATCATACTACTATACTTGTGTAGTAATTCTTTTCTTTTCTTTTATCTTGCGGCTTATTGAATTGTTCTTGAACCTATGTAATCTATTTGACTCCATGTAGTTGAGTCTAGCATGTTGTATGCCAGATTTACCCAATAATTTCAAATTCTTTGAACCTTCTGGTTCCCTTATTTGTTGAACTTATTGATTGCGATTCTTTGATGAATCATATTTCCCATGTTAACCATGATTGATGAGTTCTCAGAATACCCAGCTGATAGGGTATATTATCAGCCTATGTGAACATAGATAACCTGCCGGTGATGGGTTAGATCTGGGTCCTACCTGGAGAGGGCAGGGCTCTAGGGGTAAGGTTAGGCCGACCTTGTCTAGAATCAGAAAAGGAGAGATATGCTGTACTAGCATGCCTCTGTCTCTTCCTAAGAATTTCAGAAAGAATCAAAACTCAGAAAATAAAAGAACCCAGAATCTAGAAAGAAACCAGAATTTCATAAAGAACCCAGAATCTAGAAAAGAATTCAGAACCCAGATTCATGTTTTCTTTGAATAATATATTGAGCTTATTTATTGATACTCATGTTATTGCCGCATTTGAGATTACTACCTGTATTCATTGATACCATACATTGTTGCTCAGAATGCTATAGACCATTCTTGTGAAGTTAGCTTTGTATTACCTAGCCTCACAAGTATAGTAGTATGTTTATAACTCACTGAGTCGCGTTGTAGACTCACACCTCACTATCACCATTTCAGGATATTAGTAGATCGGACAAAAGAGAGAAATCCAAGTCTTTTGAGACTCGCTTGGACAAGCAGACAAGTAATGTTTTTTTTGGCATGATGTAAATTGCAGATGCTTCTAGACGCTCCATGGGTTTGTCATAATTATATGTACATGATATATGTATGAACCTATTATGTTATTGAGAACGATGTTGTATGTGAGAATTTCATATTTAAGTCCTTACCTCTTACAACCTATTAAGCAGGTATAAGGTTTAATTAGACATGAATGAGTCATGCCGGATTTGTAGGAGAATATATGAAAGTTGGGCTTACTACGGGTTTTGGTGGCATTAAGCCTACCCATTCCCTAGTGTCAATACGACCCAAAAAGGCGGGTCGTGTCATTTATATGTCTTTAAAAAATCATAAAATTGAAATAATAAAAATCATAATGTCTAGTGCAAAGACAACATATATTTTTCACAATTAAGAACTAGAACAAAGATTGAAATATCCAAAGTTTCAAATTGTCTTTGCGTGAACTCCACAACATTCAAAACTCCATCTCCATATCATTTGCAAAATTATCATCCTATAAGAAACTAAAATATGACGAAAAGGGTGAGGACTGAGGAGTAAAATGGAGATTTTAAAGTTGTTTCTTCTTAGAAAATATTAATATTTTATTATAATTAACCATAAATATCCAAGAAAAATAGAAAAATAGAGTTAATAAAAACGGGTAGGGTATAGGTATCCATCAATTTGGGTTATCAGTAGACCCATATCCAAATCCATATCCACATCCATTTTTCAGCATCCATTTAAAATCTATTTTTCAGCCTTCATATCCATTTTTTTTGTCGGGTAGTACGGATATTAATCGGGTTGAAAACCCACTGCCATCCCTAATCATAATCATTAGCTATCCATTCAATTTTCATCACATGACCTCTTAAATTAATCAAAGAACTCTTTAGATACTTGATCAAATCTTGAAGTCTTTATTGGCTTTATTTTATTAATTTTCAAATAAACTCATATAATTCTTGAACAAAAAAATGTTTCAAATTTTAAGAAATCAAATGAATATAACTATACTGAGTATAATTATTAATAAATATGATGAAATAAGTGCTTTTGTGTCGTGCTCTCATATATATTTAGCCACATATATCTTAATGAGTTATTTGCAATATCTTAGCAGCTCTTTCTCCTATATTTAATTATTTTCATGCTATTTTGTTAGGTAGGCAATATTCATAAATAGATTATTCTACTTTATGTAGGTCTTCTAAATATGTTTGACCAACGATTTTGTTGATTTTATCCTATATGACCATGTTTAGTATGCCATAAATATTATAAGAATTAGATGATGTTATTAAAAAAAATAATTTGATTTGTTTGATAAACAAGATCTTAACCTAAAAAAATCCAACATAAAACTATAAGTACTATAATTCTAAGAAAATTGTCCTTTATGCTATTGTGAAAATTAATATAAAATCAAAGGCTAAATAAAACATGACCTAACTAAGAATTTTTCTCAATAGAAGGACCTTTTCCTTTCCCATTTTATTTGGCCTTCGTTCTTCTTAGAATATTGAGAATTGTGGAAGGCTTTCTTTTGATTTTTTATTTTAACTTATCATGTTGCTTCCTCTTATTAGATTTTCACTCTTTATGAGCATAAATTAACCATATATGTCATAGTATATGGCTCAGAAGCCTTGAGATATTTATCAATAGGTGCTTCATAGCATCCTATATCATCGTGATAGTCACATTAAAATTTAAGTGTATTTTGATGTGTTCCTAACATAAAGGCAAAAATATGTAACAACTTACGTTAGCTTAGTAAAAGATAAGTTATGAGTAACATCTATTGATTCACTATGTTTGACATTAGCTTCACATGCTTAAGCATTGAATTCTCCTATCTCATATTCTCATCTATGATTTGTTTATTTACTATGGTGTGTGTGTGTGTGTCAAACATAATAAAGAGTGATCATAATATGGTCATTGGAATGCCACCATAACATATTACTATTACGAATCATATGTCCTTAACAAGGTCATGCCTTTTAATCTTTAGCATAATATTATCATATATATTGTATAAGCCAATGCCTCGTAGTTTTCCTATGTTGAGTCATAGTATCTTTCTTAAAGACTATCTTAATTCCATATAATGAGATCAGATCCTTTTGCTCTTCCAATACATATTAGATTTCTATACTTTTAAATTTTTAAATTGTCGCCATTAAAGTTTTCACCTTCAATGAATTATATAACAAATTTTTTCGATACAGTAGTTATTCTCCTCAAAAATATATTTCCATAATGATACATTTAATATTTGATTATTATCAATTTCAATGAATTTGATGCAATCTTCTAAATAGAAACATTAATTGTTTTCACAATTATCTATGGAATTAAAAGATCACTAAGTTTCCAATCATCATCCATATAATAGTTTCTCAACGATTAATCACTCTATTTATGTATATTTATTTACAAATATCTCAAGTATATATATATATATATATCAATCAATCAAAATTGAAAGAACAATGTATTTTAATAAATACAATAATATTTAAAATGTAATAGTTGATACAAACAACTAATGTTATGCAAGTATCATTAAACATCGAATAAAAAGTGACTAATACTTTTTTACTAAAATTTAATGAATCCTACAAAAATACGATTCAATGAAATATATGGGAAATTGAGTCAATTGGTATTTAGATGATTGAAATTCATATATGTTATTTGCTCTATAATGTCCCTTGGTAGGCCATAAAACTAAAACCTCTAGATACTTCTCTTCTCTAATATTCTTTAAAGAAAGTTTGCACTACCTAACTATATGTGTGATATATGATTCGATAGAGTATTCGACACTCCAATTGACAAATCCCTATGTTGGGCCATAAGCGTTTGCAAAAGCGCTACATTTTTGTTCATGGGAGTGGGGAAACCTTAATAACTAGTAAAGATGAGACATTTTGTCATGTTATTCACCACTATAACATGTAACATTAAGTCTATCTCACGCAGATTATCATATTGATCTAATTATGCCTTTATAAAATTTATACAATTTTACTATACTGAAGTTCAAATTAAAATTGAGGTTCTTATTAAAACCATTTTCCTTAAAAGAATTCGAGGAAAAAATATTCAATAATTTTGAAAAAAAGTTGAAACCTGTCCCATAATATGACCATATCATTAAAGCTAAAACGGTCGAAAAAGCATGAAAAAAAAACGATTCCTTTTGAATTATTAAACTTAATGTTTGATTTAATTAATTTAATTCAATTAGAGATTATTATTGCAGTAATATTTTCAATTTAATTATAAACTTATTTCTAATTATATGTATTATTTAATTATAAACTCATTTCTAATATTCAA
>JAOTAZ010000006.1:24252842-24264966 GCA_025629785.1 Erythroxylum oxycarpum
TTAAATAATATGTTTAAAAATTATCTTATATATATAATATATAAAATAAAAATTTATATATTTATTAATCACTGGTTTAACTACGGTTGAATTCCGGTTAAACCATTAATCGTTGAATCAGTTGCTTCTCCGGTTCAATCACTGGTACGATTTTTAAAACATCGGTCTAAACTATGACGTTCTAATCGAGTACATGTACGGCGCGGTCTTTTTTTCCCCCCCTTTTCTGCTAATATATACTCAGTGTCGGAGCTGTTTTAGGCGCATTTTTGTGTTCAAATAAACCAGAAAGGAAAAGAAGGAAAGTTCGATGGAGGATGGTAAAGGAGGAGAGAGCAGCCTGTTCCCTCTGGTTGGAGGCTCAGCCTCAGCTTCCACTACTCAATCAAATTCACAGTGGCTTTGCAACCCTAGCTTCACCACCGATGTCTCCGTCATCGACCAAGTCATCTCCTCTCTCCGCCGCCAGTCGGAGGAATCTGACAGTGATTCCGATCAACCGCAGCCGTCCTCAACTTCATACCACCAGTTATTAGAAGACGAAGAAGAAAGAGAAGCAAAAAGCGAATTGGATGTCGGAATACATTCTGATTCCGATTCCGATACGAACAAGAAGAAGAGGAAGAAACACTCAAGAAAAAAGAGGAAGAAGAAGAGATCGAAAGACGACGGTGGCTTCACTTCCAGAAATTCTAGCGTTAGGGCCTGGGCCGATTCTGATATCAAACCTCCAAAGGATTATTACTTTGATACCCACGGAGATCATGATAATCTCGTTTATGGATGCCTCTACAGGTACCCTTTTTTATTTTAGCATTTCTCACTGTAATTGTTTTGAAGCGAATTCTTCTGTTCCACATTTACATGTTTGAAGTTTCAATGATAGGATTATGTGGTTGAACATATATCGTTTTGACAAGAATAATTATTGTTATGAGAATCCAACAAATCTCTTGCATGAAGTTTGTTTTCTTTAGTTACAACTTGTTTTATTTGTTGTTATTTTTATGGTTTTAATCTTGAACTTACTGCCACCTCTTCATTGAATGCAGAATGGACATTCCGCGATACAAGCCATATAATTCCAGAAAACAATCCGGGTTTGATTTTCAAGGGCTATATCGTGTCAATCACAGAAGTTCGGTCTTTGATAGAGATGGCGATGTTGATGTTTTGGACTCCAAATTAAAATCTTCTGGTCGTTATTGGTCTGCAAAGAATGCTGCTCTTGAACGCCATAAGAACTTGAAGCGCCTTCACCTTTTTGGGTCCAATGAGCCTGCAGTTATAGGATCACAGGATTTCATTCCTTTGTTAGATATGGAAACCTCCCGAGTATCTGGCCATCAATCTTTATGCTCAAATGCTTCAAGCTTTGAAGAATCTTGGGAAGATGAAGTCCTACGGAAAACACGTGAATTTAACAAATTAACAAGGGAACATCCTCAAGATGTAAAAGTTTGGCTCGATTTTGCCGAATTCCAAGACAGGGTTGCTAGTATGCAACCCCAGAAAGGTGCTCGTATTCAGATGCTTGAAAAGAAAATTAGTATTCTTGAAAAAGCCACCGAGATGAACCCTGATGATGAGGATTTGTTGGTTTATCTTATGAAAGCTTACCAGCAGAGAGATAGTATTGATGTGCTAATTGGGAGGTGGGAAAAAGTATTGATGCGTCATTCAGGGAGTTACAAGCTGTGGAAAGAGTATTTGCATATTCTTCAAGGGGAATTCTCAAGATTCAAGGTTTCAGAAATGAGAAGAATGTATGGTCATGCTATTCAAGCTTTATCCACCGCATGCAGCAAGCAGTATAGGCAGGTTCTTATCCAATTATTCTTCACATAAGGTCACCTGGTGACTTCTTTATACGCATCCAGTTATCTTCTTCAATGGTACTTTGTGCTTGTTTATTTAGGAGTGAAAAGTTGCACCTTGTACTAAGGTATTCATGCATGCAACATAGAAACTGTTCTGATTTTGATTGTAGTGTATACGCTTGTCTTTTACTCTATGGCTACCATTTCTTTTTCTGGAATTTGTTAGCAAAGTGATGTGAATCAATTGACATTACATATCAAATCTGCTCTGTCTCTCTCTCTCTCTCCAAGTGACTTGTGGTACTAGGCATTTAATTATTGATTTTGTTTGGTGATGGGCAACCAACATGACATAAAATTGTTTGGGTACATCCTCTTTATTCTTGTTCATTTCTTTTTGTCCTGGAAGCTTGATTATATGTCCTGACTGTCAACTTATTCCTTTGTGTACTTTTTAAGTCATCTGTTTATCAATGTTCAAAAAAATCCTGAAGTATTATCACATTTTATGGATGCAGGCTTACCAAAATGCTAAGCCTTCTTCTGTGGATCCTGCTGTAGTTCATCTAGAACTTGGTCTCGTTGATATATTTCTTAGTCTCTGCAGATTTGAGTGGCAGGCTGGCTACCGGGAACTGGCGACTGCATTATTTCAGGCTGAGATCGAGTATAGCTTATTTTGTCCTTCATTACTTTTGAGTGAGGGTGGTAAACTTAGACTATTTGAACATTTCTGGAATACTGATGGTCCTAGAGTTGGAGAAGAAGGAGCCATTGGTTGGTCTTCGTGGTTGGAGAAAGAGGAGGAGAATAGGCAAAGAATGATTAAAGAAGAGACTTTACTCGATGAGGACAGAGGTGGTTGGACTGGTTGGTCAGAGCCACTATCCAAACATAAGGAATTGGATAAGAATTCAGAGGATGTAAACAACCGTGACATGGAAATTGAGGAGGATCATGAAGAGTTTGAAGAGGAAACTGTGAAACAGGAAGAGGATACGGAATCCATGCTGAAATTACTTGGAATTGATGTGGATGTTGGGGCTTTAAATGAGGTCAAAGACACTTTGACTTGGGCCAAATGGTCGCAAGAGGAGCTATTGAGAGACTGTAATCAATGGATGCCTGTTCGCAACAAATCTTGCGGTCTTTCTTTCTTTCCCCTTCTCTCTCTCCTTCGAGGCATATGCTTACAACTTTTTTCAAAATAGACAAACTTTCATTTTGATTTGATGCAATTACTCTCTTGAAGAGATTGTAACTATGATTAGGGTGCATATTTGCACTGTTTGTCCTCGTTTGCTGTCTTGTTTGACAAAAAATAACCATGAAACAGGTAAGGCCTCTCAAGGTGACGAATCATTGGATGGGGAAACTGATGAACAGTTTCTGAGAGTTGTATTATTTGAAGATGTCAGTGAGTACCTTTTCTCATTATTCTCAGAAGAGGCCAGGCTATCACTGCTGTTGCAATTTATTGAATTCTTTGGTGGCGACGTGTCCCATAGGTATCCACACTTTTCCTTTTTCTTTTTTGAAGGCAGAATCTTTTGATTGCCTTGTTCACTTTTATCCATTTTCATGTAATTGATTCCTTGTGATTTCCCTGCATTGATTATGGTGTATGAAATCTTATGAGATTTAAACTATTTTTGGTATAATCTTTAAAATAATATATTAATGCTGGCTAATCACTTGTTTGACGGCATGTACGTATTTTTTGTGGTCTAAATTATGGGCATGTTTTTTGTACAGAATATCCCCACATTCAAAATCAGGATGTTTAATCATGTCTTTTTGTTCCTAGGTTCTTTGAAACAGCTACCATTGCCAAGAGTTACAATTTGATTGGTTTTGTTTTAGATTGCTAGCCTAGTAGGGATATGTTTTTATGGTACTCATACATTACAGACAATAATTTTATGGTCCTACTTACTTTTCTTTTCTTATTTCAGACTTCTTAAATTTTTCTATTGCTAGTCTTTTCAATGTTTGAAATATTGTAAAAAATTATGTTGATATTTCTAATCACTTAATTGTATCATCAAATTTATAGAATTAAAATGACTTTGTTAAAGGAAGTTTTTGGAGCAAGAGGAAACATAAAACCAACATAAAATTCACATAGGGAGATGGATAAATATATATTTTGGGAGATTGAAGCAGATAATATTTCTCAATAATACAGTGATAGAACTAGAAAAATTTAAGTGGGAAGACTGAATGAAAAAAATTAGGAGGACTAAAATTTCCTTAACATGTTGAAATACCCAAATTGTAGGTTCATCTGCATACTGATTCAAAGATAATTTATTGGCCCTTCTTTTTTTCCCTCCTCTCTTTCCTGGTTGCATTTCTATTCCATGAGGTTGTTAACCCATGCTTGCTAGGTATTTGGATGTTTAAAGCCACGTTTATCTTTTCTTTTCACTATTGATTATACCATACACTTCGTGCATGTTCTCTTTTTATGATATATATGTAACACAGTAGTCACTAGCTCTTTTATTTCTGCAGGGTTTGCACAAACAGTTCAAGTTGGACCGAAAATGTTCTTAGTGTTGAAGTGTTGCCAAATTCTATGTTACGAAATCTGAGAAGAGTTGATAGTATTTCAGTAAATTCAGAAAACAGTTCCAGGGGTAATAATTTGGGGTTTCTACTGCACAGTACTTATGACAGCTCTAAGAGGACTGATATGATGGGGTTTCTTCGTAATGCAATCTTACTTTGTTTAACTGCTTTTCCACGTAATCACATTTTGGAGGAGGCTGCTCTTGTAGCTGAAGAATTATCCATTACAAAAGCAGATTCTTCTACCCCATGTCGGTCACTGGCCAAGTCCCTCTTGAAAAGTGATAGACAGGTATTGCTTTCAATATGTTACAAATTTTAATTTGAAAAAGGGTTTATCAGTGCATGCTGCACAAACTCGTGATTCTTTTTGCGAACTTCATGGTTTATTGGGTGTTGCTGGACACTAAAGGATCTGCAAGGTCAGCACATATGTTTCTTAATTAGGCTTAGATGATTCAATTGGTTGATCATACTTCCTGCATGAAAAGACTGAAATAAGATTAACTTGAGCACTCCGCTGATGAATATATGCTACATGCGAGTGCTGCATAGGATGTCAGATGGTAGCAATAATTGAATTTCCAGGTCTTAAGCTAGTGGTCCTCCTTGTTTTTTTCAGCATGTGTATTTGATGCTTTTGTCTCTTATGCCTAATTCAGTCTTTTTTATTAAATCTGTTGATACGTCTCCATGTGCAAATTGCAACGTTCAACTGGATTCTCAGGGTAATATAAGATAAAGATAAATAGACGAGGATGAAAGGCAAGAAGACTTGTAGGATGAGGGTTATTGAACAAAGTAAGAACACCTCAAGAAAGGATTGTACTTGAAAATTGAACTTTCTATGCCTTTCAAAGGCGAGGATGGTGATCAGAATCCAAGGGATAGCCATTGCTTTTTCACTGGGGAAGAGAGAAAACAGGATGATTTATACATCTATCAGTTATGATCCCGTGATTGTGGTTTCTTGGCATGTATTTGGTCACTCCCATTAAGCATCCTCACCTCCATTGGAGTGACCTGATGATGAAGAATTTAGATGAAAATAAACCTATAGTAATTCAAATGGAGCAAAGAACTGGAAAGGTTGAGTTGCATTCATGTGAATGTTGTCAGTAGCTTTTGATTTGTTGAAATGTGTTGGATAGTTAATGTTCCTTTAAAAATGAATTACTGTCATTTGCCTACATGAATAGATGTTTGTAAAGCAGAAAAAAATTATGAGATAGTGTCTTTGTGATGATATTCAAGAATCCAACAACAGGAAGTGACAAATAACATTTAGGAATACTTGTGGAGTTAATAGCCAACATTCTAAGATAATAGCTTAATTTAATATAGTTTGAGCTCCAGGGTATTTTAAGTGCTTACCGTGCTTTCTGCACCAAGTTAAGAACTCCCTTAATCCCATATCTTCCTGCTTCGAATCGACATAAGATCATGTGACTCAGTAGTCTGTGGAGCTCACTTGAGTGAGCACTAATGTAGCTTAATGAGTTTTGCAATGAAAACAACAAACTTTAGTTGGTGAACTTGTTTTTCTGGTTTTGTTTTGGCTTCTGTAGTGAGTTGAACCATGAAGCAAGAGAATGCAAACAAAAGGAATATACTTTTACTTGTATACAATTTCCATTCATGCATTAGGTACAATCTATCTAACCGTTGTGACTCTTAATAGAACTCAAAAATGTTTGCCTCTCAGAGCCTCTTCTTGCTCCAAACCTGAGGAAATCAAAATACCGAACTGGTGCATTATTACTGCAATATCATTTATGTTTCTAATGGACGCAGTATAATTACTGTAATATCGTTCAAAATCCTTAAATCCTTAAATTCTGCTTCTAATGTGCTTACTATCATTTATGTTTCATTAATACATTTGTTGGAATTGAATGATTGAAGCCTACAAAAATTACGAGGTTTTGCAGGATGTTTTGTTTGTGAGAATATGATTTTTGGGTGATTTGTTGGTGGAAATATGATTGCTGTTTATTGTTATTAGGAATAATAGGTTTTCCTTATCAAAGGGAAAGGGGACAGATAATTGTGAATTCAGCATAATTGATTGATTTTTGACATAGGATGTGCTGCTATGTGGGGTTTATGCCCGAAGAGAAGCTGTTTATGGTAACATTGTCCATGCAAGAAGAGTCTTTGATATGGCGTTGTCATCTGTTGAAGGGCTTCCTCAGGTAAGATGACCATCTTTTCATGAGACATGCATGCTTTCGGTGTATGAACTTGCATTGTTTCTTCAAGAGATGCTCCATTTTCTTTGAAATTGTTATTCTCCTTTGGTTTGTATTTGCATATCGTTAATTTGTGCTCATTGTTCTGTTGGTCTCTCCAAGCCAAGAACTAAGATTTTCGTGGCAACTTTTGCAGGAAAATTTTTCTCTCCCTTTACCATGAGGTTACTGGGTATATAGGGAACTTTTGTCGAGGACATATTAAATTCTTAAGTTGCTTTGAGATCTTTCTGATGTAGGACAAGTCCTATCATTTGAAATTTAGTGCAAAAGTACGCAATGTAATTGGGAAAGAGCAAAATTAAAGGGACAATAGAATAAGAATGAAATAAGAAGCAAGAAAGAAGAAAAGACAAACAAGACAATCAAGTAAAGGCATGAAAGAGAACAGAATAGAAGCAAACTATAAAAAAATAGGAGAGAATTCAAGGGGCAAGGAACTAAAGTCTATATCAATGGCCAAAATCAAGTTCATATCAGCCTATCTAATATTGAAGCCAATCCTTGAATTTGTAATAGTTTAAGGCCAATTCTAAACTAACAACTAGTAAATAAAAATTGGGTAAATTATTTAGAGAAAAATCTGAACTCTGCAAGAAGTTTGTCTTATAGCCTGAACTTTATGTCATATCAATTTAACACAGAAACTTGCAGAATTTCTCAATAATAGTCCATCATCAATTTTCAGATAAAATTGTCATTAGATAGGCAAACATTGTCATATGTTAATTCATTTTTGACATATGAAGTTAAGCATATATGTCATTGAAAAAAAATCTAAATAACCTATTTACTCCATAAAAAGTTTTACGTTCCCTTCTAATCTTGTAAATATTTAATGTTGTGATTGAGGAAATCTTCTTATTTTTGTGATTTTTTGTCAAATCTTAAGTAAGTTGGTCCTTGTAGCATTAAGATTTAACATCACCACGTTATGTTTATTTTGCAGGAACTGCGGTCTAATGCTTCACTTCTGTACTTCTGGTATGCTGAGGCTGAACTTGACAACAGTTCTAGAAATATTGAAGAATCATCCTATCGAGCACTACATATTCTTTCGTACTTGGGAAGTGGAACAAAATACAGCCCTTTTGAATGTAAACCATCAAGCTTGCAATTGCTGAGAGCACACCAAGGTTTTAAAGAGAGAATGAAAACTATCCGACTATCTTGGATGCGTGGTATCATAGATGATCAATCTATTGCTCTAACTTGCTCATCAGCTTTGTTTGAAGAGTTGACATCTGGATGGTTGGCGGGTATTGAAGTTTTGGATGATGCTTTCAGTATGGTGCTTCCAGGTTGCTTACAATTCCCCTGCTTGCTTTAGTGTTTCTTTTAATATCCTACAGACTTATTGTATTTTGCTACTGGATAATGTTTGGCACACTTACAAGAAAGTAATGCCATATTTGCAAATTGTTTGAGAAAGGTTATTTGTATCTATAATCATTGTAACCTGGATGATCCAAACCTAAACAAGGGGCATGAAGTATACAGAAAATATTAATATGGGTTTAAGGGTCTAGGTATACATTTAAAGAATACTTCATAAAACTTTAGAAAGGGGTGATCTTATTGCTTTTGGAAGAGGATTTAAACTGCTACCGTTTTTGGATGTATAGACTGTTGTTGGTTTTGTATGGAATTGATAATAGCATAGATTAATTGTTTAGGTAAACAGATATGTCCATAAAAAGGGGATGGTAAAGGTATGAAGTAGTTGTTTGTATATTGTATGCACACACACGAAAGAGCAGAGTAGCCTTTAGGATTATAGAATTGTGTTTACCTTCTGTGTTTCTTTATAAGTTGATGGTTGAGACCAAATTAGTCCCCATCTTTGAAGCTCCTCATGTTTGAGATAGAGCAAGTGTATCCAATGTGAAAATTGAAAATTGGAGGCCAATTTTATTTGTTTCCATTGTTTCTTTTATTTAATAAACATGTGGCCAAAGGATTTGATAAGGTTTTCTAGGTTGCTTGTAAAGGAAATGGGGTTTCACAATTATTCTTGAATCATGTTAATGTTTATTATTTTGATTTGATGTTTTTCAAAAACTGCAGAAAGAAGGAGCCAAAGTTACCAACTTGAGTTTCTCTTGAACTACTACATGAGGATGCTTTTAAGGCATCATAAGCAATCAAGTTTGCCAAAATTTTGGCAGTCCATTGTGCAAGGGCTGCAAATTTATCCTTCCAGTTCTGAACTTTTTAGTTCTTTAATGGAGATTGGCTATCTTTACACAACACCTAATAAGCTGCGGATGATGATAGACAGTTATTGTCACAAGTAAGATACTTTCCCTTGCTTCTCTGGCTTTGCACCTGCATGTAGTTTAGCAGTCATAGGAAATATAGTAGATTTCATGCCAAGGTTTTTTTCATGGATAGCTGACATTCTATGATGCATAAATTTTGGAGGAATTGAAATCCGTGGCTGTAATTTCAATTTTCCATTTACAAATGTCTTAGCTTGGCATGCTGTTGTAGCTGGGATATGAGATAATTCCATGCGAAGTGTGCATGCTCCTTTTACATTTATCTTTGATGATAAAGTTTTACAACCTATTGCCTATGACATACAATTCGTGATTTGCCCTTGACATGACATGGACTGCAGCACCACAGCAATGAAGCCTATGTGTTGTCTTGAATAGTTTACATGTCCCAATGATGGCACACATGGATTCCTCTTATTGGTTGCCAAAGTACAGAAGCCCCTATGGAAAAGAATTTATGAGCCATTCAGAGATGATGGTTGAATAATAGTGGGAGAACTTCATTATTTAATTTATTAAGCATTCATATATTACATCTCCTTAATTTTGTCTTGTCCATGTTGGTTTTATGGTTTGCTTTCATTATCATCATTTGCTTCTATATTGAGGATGATAAATCCATGACATTGATATCTCAGGAAGCCATCTGTTGTTGTGTGGCTTTTTGCATTGTCATTTGAGATGAGCAGAGGAGGCTCCCAGCATAGAATCCATGGGTTGTTTGAAAGGGCATTGGCAAATGACAGGTTGCATAAGTCAGTTTTACTCTGGCGCTTATACATTGCCTATGAAATTGATGTAGCACATGATCCATCTGCAGCCAGGCGTATTTTTTTTCGAGCTATACATGCGTGTTCATGGTAAACTTTTTCCCTTTGATGAAAAGGTTGTTCGTATCTATAACTTCTTGGTTTCTTTTTTTTCTGCTTTTTATTTATAAGTTAGTAATCCTTGAAATTGCCTTATCATATTGGATTAACAATCAGGCATGCATATACCTTTACTTGGCAACTTTATACTAATGGTGTGAATAAGAGTTGTTTTGCTCTATGTCTATTCCTTAGAGAATGCAGTACATATATACATGAATAGGAGATACCGAAAACTAGGATAGAGAATCTATATAGAAACAAAAATAATCCTAAGATAATGCTTTCTAATCAATATAATCTGATTACAATCAGATTATCACAATATTATCTGATAATATCATATATTGACTACACTCCCCCTCAAGTTGGATCATAGATATCAATCATGTCTAACTTGCCAATACATTCTTCAAATACTTGTCTTTGAAGTCCTTTGGTAAATACATCCGTTGTCTGCTTCTTCGTTGTTACATAGTTAGGCATATTGTTCCATCTTCTATCTTTTGCTTGATAAAATGTCGATCAACTTCAACATTTTTTGTTCTCTAATGGTGGACTGGATTGTGTGCCAAGCTTAGGGCTGCCTTATTATCACAATAATACTTTATAGGCGACTCAAAATTGATTTCCAATTCTGTCAACACTCTTTTTAACCAGAGACTTTCACAAATTCCTTTTGCAACTGCTTTAAGTTCAGCTTCTGCACTACTCTTGGCTACCACCTTTTGCTTCTTACTTTGCCACGTGACTAAATTTCCCCACACGAAGGTGCAATATGCGGTAGTTGATCGTCTATCCTCTTCTGAACTTGCACAATCTGAATCAGTATATATTTCAATTTTTCTTTGATCCCCCTTTTTGAATAATAATCCTTTCCTAGGAGTACTGTTATGGTCCCGTGTTTGGGATCTAGTCACAGGGCTAGTATACTGTTTTTTTTTGGTCGACCTATCTTGAGTAGAATTTTAGCTCTTCAAAGGGAGGCTAATACCTTAGAGTTCGATAGAGAGAACTTTGATCTCTTATTTTAATAAATTCTGACTTGCTCTTTATTAATTCCGATTGCCTTTAAATAGGCAAGTCTCCTTACAATAATAGAATCCCTACTCTAAGCATGTTTCCTACTTTCGTCTTCTTACAATAATAGAATTCCTACTCTAAGCATGTTTCCTACTTTCAATAATCCTACCTTATTATTATCCTATCAATAATAGGATTCCTACCGTATTATTATCCTAATAAGGAAATAACCATAAAACAACAACTATCTAACAAATCGATAAAAATTCAAATTAATGTTTTTTTCCCTAAGAATGCGTCCACAACAGATTTTGAGTACATTAAAAGAGCAGTTGAAAAATTCAATGACCACCTTTTCTCCACGATTCCAACATGTTAAAGACAAGGGTAGTACTGTGGGGCTGAGTTTTAAGATTGCAGGCGAACTGGACCAATGCCTGTGGCCATACCGGGTGGATTCATCTTGTGATCATGTTTCCTGTGAACTTGAAATGGGTATCACAAGTTTTGCTGCTAACTTCTAAAGACACTGCAAAGAAAGACCTACTATGCAGTCACCTACACACATCTGTAGATTCATCTAGGTGTGGCATTTTTACTCGGGCTCGGCCAACTAAGTCTTGTTCGGCTCGAAGTTAACAAATTTGACTTGAGTTTTGAACTTTCGACTGTACTCATAATCTAACTCAAAACTCAAATGGCGTGCCCAACAAAACAATGACATTCCAAATGCAAGAGAGACGGCTCTACTCTGCTCCTTGTATACTTGTTCACTGATACTGTGGCATATATTTGAAACATAAAACACAGTGTAGCACCATCTGCCGCTCGCCGCCACCTACGAGCGCCAGTCGTCCTCCAATGCTCCAGTGCCGCTAGTGTGCTCCTCCTCTTCTGAGTACAATATGCGGTTCACAATTGAGAATCTTGCCAAAAGGTCTGTAGATTCGGTATCAGTTGGACAACAATTAAGGATGGAAACGATCAATTTTTAAAAAATAATTTTTTAAAATTAAAAATATAGAACAATGTATTTTTTTAATTGAGTTTAGATTTAAGTTGTCTAGGTTCAGGCTTACTCGAGACTCAACTATTCTAAGTAAACGATGTTGTTTTGTTTAGAATAATTGAGTCTCAAATCAGTATAAATTTTGGCTTGACTCATTGAAGACAACTATAGAGCTTATTTTGATATTTGAATTTTGTGGATTACTCTATACCCTCCAAATATGTGAGGAATTAAAGGTATTCCTTCTATTTTAGTAAAATAATATAATTAATTAATTATAATCAATAAATATAAT
>JAOTAZ010000006.1:24265066-24279915 GCA_025629785.1 Erythroxylum oxycarpum
AAAGTGATTGAAGCCCAAATCTCAAAATTGAGGTCTTGCTCTTTTATCCATATCCCCACCCAGAAAAACAAACAAAATAAGTTAGAAAAATTAAAAGAATATGGCTTTAAGATAATCAGCGGCTTGAAAAGTTCGAATCAAGAAGGTAGTGATGAATATCTAAACACTTAAGTAAAAGTCTCAAAAACAAGAACTAGTCTTTGAATGAATAAGAACTTGCATCATGCCTATGTTATATTCGTGGGTTAAGGATCGAGTCACGGGGCGATGAACTACAATATCTCCTTCAAAACCTATGACCTTGCCCTTATTATGATTTCTTCCCCTTGAGGAACCTATGGTGATAGAAGAAAAGGACTCGTCGGAGGGAGCCCAGACCTCAAGACTCATTAGAGAGAGTCTTAACCTCACAGAACAATTGGAATAAAATTTGCCTTCTTTATTTCGTAATATTCAACCTGTTATATAGGCATACACGATGAAACAGAGTTCCAAAATAAGTTCCTACTATATAGGAAATAAAGCAATCCTAATACAAAGAAAATACTAATACTTAAGGAGATTAGTTACAGAAACCAATCCCTTTATTTTGTGGATAACGATAACAACTGAAATAATAAAAGGATCTAAATCCTAAGAATTCTGCCGCAACTCAAATCTGTCTAATATTTCTGTTGTTATGCGTATGTCTGCGATAGTGCTGACCCACAAAGGCATCCACAACAGACCTAAATGACGATGATAAAGCCAAATTTTATCTTAATTTGACATAACAGATTTGGAAAGAAAGGATGTAGATAATGATTTTCTAACTTTTGGTTTACTGTGTTGTTTTTCCAGAAAATAGAGACCATCTCTCTGACTAGCACATCCAATCGTCTTCTTCGTGCCTAGCTCCTGAAAGACACAATGTGAAGGAAAAAAGGTTATACTACAATGTAAATCTGTAGTTAATTTGTGAATGGAAATAAGGTTTCAAATAGTTTGGGAACATGGAGAACATGTCTTAGTGTAAGGTCCTTGTTTATGAATATATCTCCTTGATCAGCTACGGTGGTGGTAGATCCATCAGCTATGGTGATCTTTTTATGGCTACAGCTGGGGTTATAAGAGATAAAGTGTTTAGAAGAATAAGTCATATGATTTGTTGCTCCGGAATCAAGCACCCACATAGGATACGAATCTTTTACTGAGGCATTAGGATTAGAAGAACAAGAAATACGTGAAAACGCCAATGAACAAGTACGTGTTGAGATTGGTTGTTATATCTCTGAGAGTAGGATCGAGTTATTGGGCGATTGAGCGGAAAATCAAATTCAACTCTCTTCCCTTTGTTGCGATTCTTTTGTCGACCTATCTTGAATAGAATTTCAACTCTTCAAAGGGAGGCTGATACCTTAGAGTTCGGTAGAGAGAATTCTGATCTTTTATTTGAATAAATTCTGACTTGCTCTTTATTAATTCCGATTGCCTTTAAATTGGCAAGTCTCCTTACAATAATAGAATCCCTACTCTAAGCATGTTTCCTACTTTCGAAGTCTCCTTATAATAATAGAATTCCTACTCTAAGCATGTTTCCTACTTTCGATAATCCTACCTTACTATTATCCTATCAATAATAGGATTTCTACCGTATTATTATCCTAATAAGGAAATAACCATAAAACAACAACTATCTAACAAATCGATAAAAATCCAAATTAATGTTTTTTTCTTTCATACGTTTTCTCCAAGAATGCGTCCACAACAAGTACCCTTTAAATACCTTAAGATCTTATAAGCTGCCTCAAAATGCTTACTCTTTGGTGCATGCATGTAGCGACTTATAACACTTACAGCGAAAGCAATATCTGGTCTAGTATGAAACAAATAAATTAGCCTTCCCACTAGTGTCTGGTATTCTTCACGGTTAACTAGTTTATCTTCTTCATCTTCAAACTTTGTACTTTCAATGGGGGTGGTGCTTGGTTTACATCCTAACATTCCTATCTCCTTCAAGAGATCAAGAATGTACTTTCTTTGTGAGATGTAAATCCCTTTCTTTGATCTAGCTACTTCCATACCTAGGAACTTTGATCTAGCTACTTCCACACCTAGGAACTTCAAACTCTTTCCTCAAAGCTGACTTGACTCTTGTAATTTCCTCTGCATCATCACCAGTCACAACAATATCATCTACATACACAATCAAAATGGTCTTCTTACCTTCTGTAATTCTGAAGAACATTGTATGATCTGACTAAGTTTGTGTGTATTCTTCTGTTTTTAGGACTTTGGCAAATCTTTCAAGCCAAGCTCGTGGTGATTGTTTCAACCCATAAAGGGATTTTCTTAGTTTGCTTACTTTGTTTCCTCCTTCCTATCAAACCCTAGAGGAAGTTTCATATATACTTCTTCCTTTAGTTTGCCGTTCAAGAAGGCATTTTTAATGTCAAGTTGTTGGAGAGGCCAATTGAAGTTAACAGCTACAAATAGCAATAGTCTGATAGTTTTTAATTTGGACACAGGTGCAAATGTCTCCTTGTAGTCCATCCCATAGGTCTGAGTATAACCCTTTGCTATCAATCTCGCTTTATACCTCTCAATGGAACCATCAGCTCTCTATTTAACTGTGAATATCCACCTACACCCCACAGGTTTCTTCCCTTTTGGCAGATAAACTTCTTCCCATGTTTCATTATTTTCAAGTGCTCTTATTTCTTCAAAAATTGCTTTTCTCCCTTCTGGAACTTTAAGAGGTTCTTTGATATTATTGGGAATGTCAATTTTGTCCAGATTAGCAATAAATGCTTTATATTGAGAAGATAAAGCATCATATGAGACAAATCTCTCAATCGGATGCACGGTACATGACCTAGATTTCTTCCGTAAAGCAATTGGCAGTTCTAGATCTGTATTATCTTCTTGTTCTTTTGTATCACTACTTTGAGCTTCTTCGATAGGAACTTGAATTGGTTCAGAGATTGGTATAGTTTCAGGGACAGGGAGTGTACTACTTGTTTTCTTCTTTCGAGAGTACCCTTTGAGTGTATTGCCAGGCATGGCTACTTTTGTATTAGAATTTGTCTCTATAGGAGATGCATTGGGCATAGGTGTTAGGATAGGTTCAAGAACAAATGTACACGGCTGAGATTCATCACCAAACTCACCCTAATTCTCCCCCTAAATTGAAGACTTAGGGTCGAAGGAATTCGCCTTAGAGAAAGTGACATCACAACTAACAAACAACCTCTTGGATATGGGATCATAACATTTATAACCTGTTTGTGTAGCAGAGTAACCGAGGAACACCCATTTTTTGGCTCTTGGATTAATTTTGTTGCGTGAATAACTGTGAATAAAGACTGTACACTCAAAAACCTTTAAAGGAAGGTTAGTTTTAAGATGGGTAGTAGTATGGATTTCTTGAAATTTTTGAAGACGTGTTTTGAAAGAAAGGACACGACTAGGCATTCGATTAATAAGGTAAGTTGCATTAAGGATAGCATCCTCCCAAAAAAATTTTGGAACATTTCTAGTGAACATCAAGGCCCTAGCTACTTCAAGAAGGTGTCTATTTTTCCGCTTAGCAATCCCATCCTATTAAGGACTATTGACACAAGTACTTCTGTGGACAATTCCATTTTTTTGTAAAAAAGCATGAAGATTCTGATTAAAATATTCAGTACCATTATCAGTATAGAGGACTTGAATACTTGTTTGAAATTGATTTTTTATCATATGATAAAAGTTAATGAACACAGTAGGGACCTCAGTTTTATCCTTCAAAAGAAACACCCAACACTAACGAGTATGATCATCGATGAATGTAATGAACCACTTTGAATTGGTTCTATTTGTGACACGAGATGGCCCCCAAAGATCTCTATGGATAAGTGAAAAAGGTTTTGTGGGTTTGTATTCAAATCTTGTAAAAGTTCTTTGATGCTTAGCAAATTCACAAGTATCACATTGAACACGAAGATCTTTATTTATTGAAATATTTGGAAACAATCGTAACATATACTGGAAATTTGGATGACCTAACCTTTTATGCCATATCAATAGTTCATCATTCTTAGGGACAATCACACTAATACCTAAGTTATAAGAAGTAGGATGACTCTCTCCATCTTCAAAGTAGTACACTCCCTCTTTCTCTTTAGCACTGTCAATTGTCTTCCCTGATGACAGGTCCTATATAACATAATGAGTAGGGAGAAAATGAGCACTACAATGAGCTTCTTTTGTCAATTTACTAACTAAAAGGAGGTTACAGTCTAGATTTGGAGCATGTGGAACAGAGTTTAATTTCATAGAATTTGTTACTTTGATATCTCCTTTTCTTGCAACCGTAGAAGAATCACCATTTGCTACCTTAACCTTTTCATGGCCAGGACAAGGAAAATATGAATGAAACGTGTTATAGTCATCTGTCATATGGTTTGATGCTCCAAAATCAACTATCCATTTCTTCCTACTGCATGAAGATAAAAAAGCTTGTATGATATTACCTCTCATAGTAGCATTGGCAACTGCACTTGTCTTTTGTTGCTGGCTGTCATTTTGGAGATTCTTTAGTATTTCCAATAATTTCCCTAGTGAAATATTCGGCTCACCAGCTTGTTTCTGACTAGCTTCAGATTTTTCTGTTCCTCCTTCACTGGATACTTGATAGCCTCGGTTTTTTCCTTTTCGTGGTATCCAATCTGGAGGCTTTCCATGAATGTCCTAACATGTGTCTTTGGTGTGACCACTTTGTTTGCAGTGATCACACCTCTTTTGACCCTTCTTATTGGATTCACCACGGGACACCAATGCAGACGCTTCAATAGTAGGAATTGGAGACAAATTTTGTTCTTCTTTTGACTCTTCTTTTAGCATAAATTTCCTCCTTGCTGCTTCCCTCCTAACTTAAGAAAAAACTTCTTTAGCTATTGGTAGGAGAACTTTAAGGATTCTGCCACGGACATCATCCTGTTTTTTGTTGAGACCAGCAAAAAATTTGAAGACTCTTTCCTTTTCAATTTTTTGGTTGTACATCTCAGCATCTTCCTTGCACCTCCACTCTTCGTCCGACTAAAGATCAAGTTCCTACCATAATGCTACCATTTCTACCCAATATTTTGTAACTGCTCTTTCACCTTGCTTCACTTGCCACAGCTTTGTTTTTATCTCGTAGATTCGCAATGCATCCTCTCCGTCAGAGTATGATTGTTGCACCCTTTCCCTGTTCTCTCAAGCGGTTGGAAAAAACATGAAGATATGTTTGATCGACGATATCATGGCGTTGATAAGCCACGATGAGACCATTAAGTTGTTTGTCTCCTACTGTCGCACAACTTCCAAGTTCATTGGGTCTGGAATGTTTCCATCTCTGGCGTTAAAACTCAACTTCCTGCATCCTTCAATGGTGAGTTTCATAGCTTGAGCGCACTCTCGATGGTTCGTTCCATATAGTTTGTTCGAGGCAATGACAACCGAAGCTCCTTCAAGACTAGAAGTCATTGACGATTGACCTGTAGTCTAGCTTGGATTTACCGTGGAGGATCCCTCAAGATTGGAAGCCATTTCTTGATTTGCTGGGATCGACTCCTCGGTTTCACTATCTCTTTCACGGGGCTCTGATAACATGTGAATAAGAGTTGTTTCTATTCCTTAGAGAATGTAGTACATATATACATGAATAGGAGATACCGAAAACTAGGATAGAGAATCTATACAGAAACAGAAATAATCCTAAGATAATGCTAATCCGTAAGATAATGCTATCTAATCAATATAATCTGATTACAATCAGATTATCACAATATTATGTGATAATATCGTATATTGACCACAAATGGTCTTGTAGGTTCTATCTTTGATAGTTATGATCCATGGTAATAGTATGGACAGTTGTCTTTGTAGTATCTTTGTTGGAATGATTATAAAAATGGCCATGAATGGATGAATGAGGAATATTAGTTAATTTTCTATATCTAGGAATTAATTTTTACGCCCGTGCAGTCATCTTTGGCATGAGATGATGTTGATTTGATTCAAGTAAGGATCGGTCAAATTTTTGAGTCGGAATATATGCATAATGCTGCATCTTTTTTCATCTATCATGTCATTTGTCTTGAATTTCATTGCAATGTCACAACTTCCTCATTATTAGGATTTTGCATCTAAATATTATTGAGAACCTTGACGGGTGATACATAAAATAGGAGTTCCTAAAAGAATGAGAGAGATGTAACTCTTGGAGAGTAGAGGATTAACTTGTGGACTGCCGACTCAGACTGGGGAGTTCTGGAGATGCCTCCTTTAGTCTATGGGTCTTTATGGAAATATGGAAGCAGAGGAGAGTGGAGTTTTCGTAGACAATGGCTTTGGCGAGGAGCATAGCCACTTTGTTCTTGGTGATTGAATTGGGGAGTAGATATTCATAACAACTGGTGCAGAAAGTGGAGAGGGATGCTAGTCTTTCTTCAGGTGGATATGGGCTTTAACAGCCGGACAGCTTGTTTTATGTTGGGTGATGGGGTGTGGTGACTGTTTGGGTCTTAAAAGAACAGAGGAAGAACTTTTTGTCAGTGCGAGCTGGGTGACTGGATATTGTCTAGTGGAAAAGAAGCTTGTGGGTAGTGTGAGAAGTCCGATTAGGCAGAGATTTTCTATCTGGGTTTCTTTTTCCCTGAAGATTTGATTTGTGGCCTTCAGGTGTGATGTGGCTGCACAAATGTTAGTTCTCCAGAGAAATGATTGTCTATGTTAGGAAGATATTGCAGGTACTAACTTGATGTGGACCATATTGAGTTCCCATTATAATGTAGCAATTTTGCATATCATCATCTATTTCTCACACGCTGCATATTGGCCAATCTGTTTGAGGCAAATCTGTATGGTGGAAGCAGTTGTCTACAAGTCAAATTAACATTTTCTCAAATTTAAGTTTTACTTCTCCTGAGTTTGATTATCCTGATTGGTCATTCCTACAATAAGTAGCAAAATTTCAGGTTCAAACCTTGTAGTTTGTTGACCTTAATGACCTAACCTTCTTATTATACAATTCATTTTTTCAGCTGCACTTTTTCAAATATATGCCTGTAAAGTTGCAAGTAGACATGGGTAGCAACCAGAAAACCAACCTTCTCAGATCACCTGAATAAATTCCATTCATTTTATATTTTATTTCTTTTTAGTTTTACAAAATTCTCTTTTGATGAGCAAACATTCTTTGTAAGTTAGTTACCATATCGCACCGCAAGTACTTGATAGCACATATCCACTATCTTTAACCAATTTGTATCAACACGTCCACGCTGTTGAAGCCATTGAAGTTGTGGGAGTTGATTACATATCTAGAATTTTTAACAGTAAAGTATCAAGGATACTGATGGTGGATATTATAATTTTTTTAACTAGGGCATAGATGAATTCAAATAATTCTAGGTTGGAATTTGATGCTCATAAACCTTATCATCCACCAATGTTTAAGAAAGATAATATGAAGCTTGAAATATCGTGTTGCTGCATGCTTATATCCTTGTATTCAGTTTTATTGTTGACTTTGTTTCTCCTAAAGTTTCCCCAAGAATCAAGATACATGTAGGATATTGATCGCTAATTAATAGCCCATGCCTTTGGTTATCTGTATTTGATCTAAGATGGATTTCAGAATACTAATATTGCGTATTTATTTGAGTAGGTTAAGCATTTAGCGTCTTACCACCAACTGAATGCTGTTCTGCCTGATTATTTTCTTAGGTCAAAAAAGTTATGGCTTGATGGGTTTCTGAAACTGAACTCAGTTTTAACTGCAAAAGAACTGGCAGATCTCCAAGAGGTAATGCGGGACAAGGAATTGAATCTGAGGACAGACATTTATGAGATTCTTTTGCAGGATGAGATTGAATCATGAAAATTGTTTGCTTTTGTATTGACAAAGTTAACTTCAACTATGCTTGTAGAGGCATCTGCAAAAGAATATAGTCCCATATGCAAATGTCATGGCTGTACATGCTTCACGTGTGCGTCTTTGATGTATGATACATTTTAGACCTTAAGTGTTCTGTAAAGCAAAAGGATTAAGATTCAATACGGGCAGACAATATCCTAATGAATTAGGTTAGGCGATAAATAGAGCTGGGACTGTGATGGGACCAAAAGCTAACTACTCTATGTCCATACGTGTAATATGGTGTCGTTGGTTCTGAGAACAAAACTTGAATTTGCTTTTGCTATTCGTGAACTTCAACTCGTTTCCGAAAGGTAGTTTCCAAATAGATTTGCAAGAAAACGTTAGGGGTATTACTTGCTAGTATGAAACGCTTCATTTTTAGTCCTACTGGTCATGACTAAACTATTTTATGTTGAGGTCCACTTGATATTAATGGTTTGTTTACATTAAAGCACACGGCGTTGGCATTCCAATAGTTTTTTAAGAATCTCTCCAGTAGAGGGTGTTAAAATAAATTACTTCCAACTAAGAACTGCAGCGGTAACTTTAGTAACTGCATATCCAACAAACAGAAACCGTATGTAATGGGAAAAAGTGACACAAAACATTACAAAAAAAATGGAAGTAACATGATTAAGACTATAATTAATGCTAATCAACCTTTATAATCTCCAAACGAATGTAGGTGAACTGATGCATCTCGAATAAGATCACAAACATATTTTGAAAGGACAACAAAATAAACTGACAATAAATTTTCCTATGGAGACATCAAATAGTGTTTACAGAAATCCTTCAACTAACAAATGACATGCAACAATTTATCGCATTTTCCTAAAAAAATACTTCCCTTCTATACGTTACCAAGTGATCAGCAGAACTAAACTAGCAGTTACAGGTTTCCACTTTAGTCATCACCAGGCATCGGCCAAGGCAGAGGCAGTATATTGTCATATTTTAAATCATACACACGTTATGTATGGAGTCATGGAACCTATTTGGGACTCACAATGCTGAAAGCTCAACTTCCTGGTTGCAAGGTCGATATGCCACAAAAGTGCCATCATTTGAGAAGGATCCAGGGTTGAAACAGGTAATTCCAGTATACTTGAATGCCTTCTGTTCACTGTTATCAGCCAAAACTATCTGCATATGGATATCAATTAAATGTCAATTTTCTGATTTACGAATATAACCATTAGAACAGAATTAGTGATCTGAAACAAATGAAATCCCTTCAATTTTAAAAGCCAAGATAGAAATGAATGCTGATTATCCAGAGACTTAACTCACGTGTTTTAGCATTCATTAAGACAACAGAGTAAAACATACTATGTTTACAATCCAACTATTCTCCCTTTTCTTTCAAGTCATGTATATGAGTATATACACGTGTAACTGTTTGGTCTATGCAGATTTCCAGAAGTAAATGACAGAAGTGGTACCACATGTGGAGATGGATAAAGATGAAGACTGTGATCGTAGTTCCAGATAATTGGTTGAGAAATAAGAGGCAATGGGCAAAGATGACTTTGATGTGTTATAGTAGCAACAAGCTGCAAAACAAATTCAAACAATAATTTCATTTTCCAACATACTCGTGAGATAATTATGTCAACGCTTCTTTTGCATTAGGAAAGACTGCTGAGAGGAAGATATACATGCTCAAAGTGATCCTCAGTCTCTTCTGTAGATGGAGGTACCAAGCATGAACGGCGCATCCTATAGAGTAGATCATGACGGAAAAGTACCATCTCTTGGGAGTAGTACTTGATTCTGTAAGTAAATTTCGTTACATCAAGTCAAAGAATACACTCATAACTCAAGAAATGAAACTGATCTAAAAATAAGCTCCCACTCATCCCTTTGAAGTTGAACAGGCTGAAGGAAATTATCCCGCACAGAAAATGAAAACAAATGATAAAGACTGATTAACCTGCAAGGGTTGCTGGAAAATATGCTATTTGGGATTTGCTTCTGAAGCTCTTCAGTTAGATACTTCGGTAAAGGGCACCTTGGTAGTACTGTTGAGGGACCTACAACAGTGAACACGCGATCCTCACTCTTTCCAAAAATCTTTAAAGCAATGAGAAAAGCATATCTTTGATCATTTTAGTATACCGGCATCATGTGGTCCTGGAATAAAGAGAAACCTGCTATGCTCTTTAAGGCGTGAATGAGCTACAATCATCTGCCCTAACTTGCCAAACTGTGATCTGAAAGTTCAGTTCACTTTAATTGGTATTAGGATGTATTAATGGTGAGAATAACCAAAAGAGTTAACACATCCTATCTGAAATTCTACCTGAGAGCTGAGAAGGAATGATAGGAAAGGCTGCAAGGACGAGAACAAAAATTTCCCATAAAAACAAACAAGGAAGGAACCACCTCCTGATTCTCAAAACCATCAAGAACAGCCTCCAGCTTTCCCATGGCCTTTTCTAAGGATAACAGGCAAGAAGATTTAGTTAAGAAAATTCCCAACTTTCGTCCAAACCCTCAGGCATAAAAAAGAAAATGGGGAGGTGGAATTGGATTACCTCTTCATTGTCTAGCCAAACGTCAGAGAGTATGACAAACATATCATTTACAGCTCTCTTTTCCAGCTCCTCAAGTCTGAGCTATTGAAGTATATAGGAAGATCAATATCAAGTCCAGTGAAATTAAAACCCATGCTTGGAAATTTCAGATTAATATATTGTTCCCAGTTCTACACTAGTTCAGGGAAAATAAGGATACTGTCTCTTCTTTTCTCAGTGCACCACAGCCAAAGAAATCATGTTGTGCAACTATTTTCAGTGACAGGGACCTATCCTCTAATGGAGGAAAGCCACATGTAAATACCTTCAAGAGAGCAAATAACGTAATTAGAATGGTGAAAATTGATGCTTGTTACCAGCAAGCAGACATAACATTTTAAGGCTGGAAATTTTTTTGGACATACTAAGATGACCAGTAATGGAAAGTTCATGCATATTAATAGTCCTTAGCACAAAAAATATAATCCATTAGTTTAGGGAATGTAGAACTGCTATAGGATAATGTTAATAATGACTAGTAGCACGAATCAATTTATTCTCTGATTGCTTTGAGAATTTAGGGTCTAGCAATAAAAGGCAAGTATTATTGTTGCCTTTGATGATGTAAACAAGGGAAGCAAACTTTAGAATTAGGATAGAACTTAAATTACCAACAATTTTGCAGATCCTACAACTCACTTCGAGGGTTAAAATGTAAAAACACTACTAAGGTCTATCAATCGTAACAAAAAGAGTTCCTCACTCTCGCACTTCCACAAGTCCTTAAACTCCTGCATCTCAAAATTGATAGTACAAGCACAATATAAAGACTAATCTTAACATGTTCAAATACAACTACGACAGTAATTTGAACTATTCAAATAGAAGATGGCTTCCAACGTCTAAAAAATACAAGTAAATGAAATAAACCTCAAAAGAAACATAATACTTATTGTATTTTCAGATAAAACTAACCTGAAAAATCCCATTCACGAGCATCTCACCTTCAGCAACAACTATTGTATTCTCAGATAAAAATCCAGTAGTTGTCTTGTAATACTTATTAAGGAAATAATGCTGGCACGTGCACATTCTCGGAAAACTAAAAATTGTATTGGCACAATAAGTTTCAGATCATAAAGACCTTTGGAAAGAATTTCTCAACCGTCAAGGGTAAAGAACAAAACATCAAATCAGCTTTTCAGCAGTCGGTAACCTTGCAATATTAAATGGAGGACGAGTTGACGGCTGTTCACTCTTTTTAAAATCATTCTTGAGCAAGGATGACATGGTCATAGATGAAGAAGCATTTAGAGATTTTGGCAAGGTAAACTTATACAACAGGGTGCGAAGCTTTGGCAAACCCGTGTTACATCATTCTTTTATAACATCCTTCTACAAATAAAGCACATCTATAAGGAGGTATCTCGAAGGAACAGGCTTGGAACTTCTTTAGAGACCAAACAAAAGGTAATAGGGTATGAGCTGAGTTCAAAAATTGAGAGCAGACAGAGGAAATTGGATAGGTCAGGTACAGGGTAGAAAGGGATAGTTTAAAATTATTAGTATAGAGTCATTCAGGATCAATAAATAGTAATAACAATGATAAAAAGAAGCGGAAGATTCATATAAAATCCAGACATGATAACATAAAATGGAAGGATATTGCTCTGGACAAATCGATTTCAACAGAAGCGGTAAGATCTTCCAAGTAAAAATGGCCATCCTCTAACTGGGATATTAAACCTATGATCCATCTTCTTCCCGCTTGTCCAACCAGAGACTGGATGGGAGCTATCTGTTGCACAAAAGGCGTGGAAATCATGACAACAAAAATCTGAAGCACATTTCAAACATAAAAATACATCATGTGGTTTTCTTTCTAGGAGGAGAGAAAGAATAAGAGCACCTCGCAAGTTCCATAATGAGACATATCGGTATCAAAAGCAGGCTTAGAAAAATGTTGATCGCGAGAGACTCTTTGTAAAAGTAACAAAAGCCTATCCTTGTAAAGTGCTGCTTTAGCAGAGGGCTGTCCGTGAATGGGTAACGGCCCTGTATGCCTAGGATCACATCATCATCATCGAGACTATTTTATAATAATTTGTATCAATAGATTCAAAATAAAAAGTAACATACTGATAAAATTGCTTCTTGATGGGATCGTAGTGAAATTTCGGTACTAAAAAGGCATCAATCACCCGAATACAAGAAGAAGGCAAAGAATAAGTATCAGAAGGAACTTCATCCACAGCATCATCAGCTTCCAATAAATTAGTTATAACACGACGCATCGGGTCCCTATCGATTATAGAGGATTTCACCCCCAATTTTTCTGACACACAAATCGAATTGAATCCAATCAACTTTTTCTGATTCTCCGACAACTATTTAAAAACCAATACTAATTGTAATATAGGAAGAATAAGAAGAAGAAAAAGAAGAGATCGGATTACGAACGAGATTGGAATTGGAAGTGGTCGAGGAGGAGATCGATGGCCTCGTCTTCAGCGCCATGAAAGCGGTCGACGAAGGTGAGGATCTCGTCGAGAGCATCAAGTTTGAGAGCATAACCTCTGATTTTAAATTTCTTCTGTATCTTCTTCCTCACCCAACTACTACCACTACTCATTTTTCTTTGCTTTTCTTGTAGTCTTGTGCTTCCTAATCTCTGTAACTATAGGCTGAGGAAATGTATTAGTTTGGGCGGGAAAAATGGCTGCTCAGTGGCGGGAATGCGATAAAATATAAATTACATCGTAATTAATTTTAAATCAATCACGTTGGTAAGGCTACTAGGTCTAGTTCTCGTAAGATTCTACGGCTCCGACTGATCGGTTATTTTCAACTGATTGATCAAAATTAGCTAATTAATTTTATTAAAAAATTATTTAATTTGTTTAGTTATAAGTTAGTTGAGTTTACTAATTCAACCCAATAATTAATTTTTTAGAAGCTCCTTTACAAGACCGTTTAGGGCAATTAGTTGATAACCCTTTACTTTAATGTTGATTTTGCCCTTACTCATTACCGTCTCATTTTTCGTTTTCTCTAAATTCTTCTGCTTTTCCTTGGCTCTTACCTTGCGTTTCTCACAGCTCTCACATCTTAACCAGATCAGTTGCCAGTTTATGGATCTATGTAGCTTGCATGAGAATTAAAACGGTGCTCTTTTGTTCCTCTTTTTTTGTTTCCATTTTCCCTCGTATTTTACACATTTCTTTCTTTTTGCTCAGTTGTACATTTAAGGTTGCCGATCACACTTAATGAGTTGGTTCCTTTTACACCAAACAACACTTCATAAAAGCTTCTTCTCTCTGATGTTATCCCATGGCGGCTATTGACGATGGTGATTTCCAGGGTTTGTTTTCAGGCTTGTGACAAAAAAAATAACCTTAACCCTCTTCTCTTTTTCTTTCCTTCTCTCTATTTGAACATGTAATTGTATGTTTATTGTGCGGGCATGCTTGGTTCTTGAATAATCGTTAACTTGGTTATTGACTTGGGAGTTTTTTTGGATGAAAGTTAACTACTTGATTAAAAGAGATTGGGAGTGGCTTTGTGTTTTTCTTTTAAGGCTTGTTTATTTTGAACTTTGAAGCTTATGAGAGACTAGGCTTAATTATTAAAATTGCGTCTTTACGTTGGCGACATAGTATTGACGCTATTTGGGGTAACAAATGGGCTTGATGTAAAATTAGTGGAATGTAACATCCCACCCCCTACGGGAAGGGTAGAATGGTAATTTAGTAAAGGGCTAAGAGGGTTTAGGATTTGTTGTGAAAAATTCATGCATATGTCTGCATGTAAATTGTGAAATGTGCACATGAAAAATAATTGTATATGCATGCATGACATTCCCCGGTATTTGTGCCTAAATATAATTTGGTTGTGAACAATATGGTATTTGTGTTTGAAAAATTAATTTGAGTGATTTTTTGTGTGTTTTATATTTTAAGGAAATTTTAGAAATTTTTCTGGAATTTTCCGGAGAAAATTCTCGGACCAGAAAAATCGCCAAGTGGCGAACCGATTGGTTTTCGATATCGAAAATTTATGTCCAAAGGCACTAAAATATTGGGTACATAAGTTTGGGATTGTAATTGGAGCCATTGGAATTGAATGGGTCAAAGATTCATTTCATTAGGGTTTAATCTTATTCAATATTTTTGTCTTTTTCTTATTTGTTTTTTTCTTATTACTTATCACCATGCCAAGTGTCCTACACATTTAATGCTTTTGTTTGTCCCCATCCATTTTCGGCAAAGCTAAATAGGAAGAAGGAAAAAGAGGATTTTTGCTTGCTTTTATTCCTCCATCATCCAAAATTCTCTCTTCTTCTTTTTCTTTGATTTCTCCATTTATTCTAGCTAAAATTTCTACTCTTCTCCTACCTTAAGTGCTTC
>JAOTAZ010000006.1:24360319-24374086 GCA_025629785.1 Erythroxylum oxycarpum
ATATTTTGTGATTTGGATATTGTTTATGTTGAATCTCGTGCTTGAATACATGAGGTCTCATGTATGTCTTAGGTGATTGCATTAATCCTGATTATCTGCGTGGTTGTATTTGATATGAATGATTATGATTTATCCGATGACCAATTGCATGAATATGTCCATTTCACACACTAAGGTTTTTAACAAGGGATTTAATTAATGGGTTATTTAATTAAATCCTTGGACTTAAATGGTCTTTTAAGGTTGATTTTTCGAAAACTTAGTGGATTCTATCCCCGCAAATTTATTTCAAACTATGATAGCCTAAGTTCATTCTCAAGAGGATTTTCTACCATCTGATTATTAATTTAATTTTTGTTAATTTCAAATTTCCCAAAAATCCATAAAGATACTTTTTACAATTTTCCTTAGTTGTTTTTTTAGTTTTGATCAATACACAAAACCCCCTTTTTTATCAGCTTAAATTTCACTTTCGACTTTTAGGCTAGCTTTAAACCTTTTTCATCGGTTTCAAGAAGTGAGACGAACCGAGGTTACAGTTTATACGGCAATCTTGGTATTTAATATTTTTTGACTGATTTCCAAGGATCAATTTTAGGATCGAACGACGAGCCGCGATCGCGTGATAAAGGCAAAAGCCATAAAAGGCCTTATAGAGGAACTGACGGAGTATTATGAAAAGTCGTCGGCAATAAACAAAGTCCATTTGATGCGGCGTTTAGTCAACTTGAAGATAGTGGAAGGCACCTCTATCGATCATCATATCAATGATCTCAACAAAGTCTTGAACCAGCTAAATACAGTCAATATTGATCTTGATGAAGAAATACAGGCCTTAATACTTTTGTCATTCCTCCCGGAGAGTTGGAGTGCTACAATCACATCAGTAAGTAACTCAATGGGAACCAACAAGTTGAAATTCAAGGATGTTAGTGGCCTAATTATTAATGAAGAAACTCAAAGAAAAAAAATAGGTGAAGCCTCATCGTCCTTCGCCCTTATCGCATAATCAAAAGGTGCAGAGGACGTTGAAAATCTAGATATCGTGATAGATCAAAGGACAGGAGGTCCAAGTCACAAAATCCTGCTACTTCCCAAAACTTGCAAAATATCGAGTGTTGGAATTGTGGAAAGACTGGGTACTACAAAAATTAATGCAAGATTGGTTCGAAGAAGCAGGAGTTGAACAACCAGGAGGCAAATATAGCTTCCACCTCAGGTGGAGATGATGTCTTAATATATGTCTGAGAAAACAAGCAAGAGGCATGGATACTGGACTCCAGAGCATCGTTCCATGCAACTTCAGATAAAGGACTCCTTGAGAAGTATGTGCCTGGAAATCTCGGCAATGTGTATCTTAGTAATGATTAACCCTACGAGATTGTTGGTAAAGGTTTAGCAAAGCTCAAGCTGAATGGACCAATCTGGGAGCTAAACGATGTCAGACATATCACTAATTTGAGAAAAAACTTAATCTCAGTGGGACAATTGGCAAATGAAGGCAACATCATAACCTTCTGTAGTGATGAATGGAAGGTGTCAAAGGGAGCAATGATGGTAGCACAAGGAAAGAAGAATGGTACTCTCTACTTAACAGCTGGAGCATGTTGTTAAATTGCAGTTGCACAAGGTAGTGGAGATTCAAACCTATGGCACTAGATAGGAATGAAGTTAATGCACTGCTATGGAAAACTATCAGGTCTACAGTTAGTATAACTTGATACACGTGAAGACTGCATTCTTGGAAAGTAGAAGAGAGTTAGCTTTCAAATAGGTAGTAGAACACCAAAGAAGGAGAAAGTTGAGCTCGTGCATTCTTATGTTTGGGGGCCGACAACTACCCCATCTATTGGTGAAAGCACTACTTCGTGGCATTCATTGATGATCACTCCCATAAGGTGTGGGTTTACTTTCTGAGACACAAGTCAGAAGTATTTGCTGCTTTCAAGATATGGAAGGCTATGGTTGAAAATGAAACGGGACTCAAGATAAAGAAGCTCAGAACCAACAGTGGTGGAGAATATGAGGACACTAGATTGGAAAAGTTATGTTACTAATATGGAATCAGAATGGATAGAACCATTCCAGGAACACCACAACATAATGGTGTAACGGAGCGCATGAATCAAACCCTAACTGAAAGAGCTAGAAGTATGCGGATACAATCAGGTTTACCAAAGCAATTCTGGGTAGAAGCAGTCAACATAGCAGCTTATCTCATCAACCAAGGTCCATCAGTTCCATTGGAGTACAAGATACCTGAGGAGGTTTGGAGTGGAAAAGATGTGAAGCTTTCACACCTCAAGGTATTTGGCTGTACAACATATGTGCACATCAATGATCAAGGTAGAAATAAACTTGATCCAAAATTCAAGAAATGCATATTTATTGGCTATGGCGAGGATGAGTTCGAGTATCGCATTTGGGATGACGAAAACAAGATCATTCGGAGTAGAGATGTGGTCTTTAATGAAAAGCTGATGTATAAAGATCGATATGTATCAAAGAAAGTCCCTCAGAGAGACCCTGTATTTGTCGATATCAACCATATCCAAAATTCTCCAGTGAGGCAAATGGAAGTAAATGCTCAATCAGAGGAATCTGTTGAAGAAGAAGCCCAGTTGAATCAACACAGCCCACCTTTCCTATTCCTGAGTTGAAAAGGTCTTCTTGACCTCATGTGCCAAACAGGAGATACTCAGATTATCTATTATTAATTGATAGTAGGGGTGAGCATTCGGGTAATTCGGGCCGAAATTTCACTGTTCAGGCTCGGACCGAATTACCCGAATTTTTTTTCATCTTACTCGGCCCGAACCCGAACTTTTTCTTACCTGATCTTACCCAACCCGAATTACCCGAAATTTTGTTCGGCTTTACCCGAATTACCCGAAGCTGTTTTTTATAATTTTTTTAAAAAAAACCCAAAATTTTGTATTTTTATAACCTAATTCGGGTAATTGGGCCTGCCCAAAGTTTTTTTGGAGTTACCCGACCCCGGCCTGAAAATAATTTAGGTAATACCCGAATTACCCGAAATTTGAAATTTTTTTTACCCGAATAATGCTCACCCCTAATTGATAGAGGCGAGCCTAAGTCTTATAAAGAGGCATGTCAAACAGAAGATGCCAACAAGTGGGAGCTAGCAATGAAAGATAAGATTAGGTCTTTAATCTCAAATCAGGCTTGGGAACTAACAAAGTTACCTAAAGGAAAGAAGGCTCTTCACAACAAATGGGTATATCTGGTCAAAGAGGAGTTTGATGGTTCCAAAAGATTCAAAGCTCGGTTAGTAGTCAAAGGGTTCTAGCAGAAGGGAGGAATAGACTATACCAACATTTTCTCCCCTATGGTGAAGCTTAATACCATCAGAACGGTGTTAAGTATTGTCGCAAGTCAAGATCTCCATCTTGAGCAGCTTGATGTGAAGACAACATTTCTTCATGGAGACTTGGATGAGGAAATATTTATGCACCAGCCAGAGGGTTTCCTGGAGAAAGAAAAGGAGCATCTAGTGTGTAAGTTGAAGAAAAGCTTGTGCGGTCTGAAACAAGCCCCAAGGCAGTGATACAGAAAGTTTGATAACTTTATGCATAGGGAAGGCTTCCAGAAGCGCAATGCCGACCATTGTTCTTATATCAAGAGATATCAGTCCAATTACATCATTTTGCTACTTTATGTCGATGACATGTTAGTAGTGGCTCCCAATATGGATGATATCAGAAACTTGAAGCAACAATTGTCAAAAGAATTTGAAATGAAAGATTTGGGTCCAACTAAGAAGATTCTTGGGATGCAAATCACCAGAAATAGGCAGAGAAGGGAATTACAATTATCTCAAGCAGAATACATTTATTTTATTTTCCAACAGTTTAACATAGAGAATGCTAAACCAGTCAACGCACCCTTCGCCAGTCATTTTCGCCTATCCCAAAACCAATCACCTCAGACAAATGAAGAGCGAGACTTGATAGCGAAGATTCCTTATACCTCTATTATTGGGAGCTTAATGTATGTTATGGTATGTACAAGGTCAGGTATAGGCCATGCAGTGGGAGCAGTTAGCAGATTCATGGCAAATCTAGGAAAAGTCCACTGGGAAGCAGTAAAATGCATTTTAAGATATCTTCGAGGCACTACCAAGAAATGTTTGTACTTTGGCAAAAGTGAAATAAAAGCATAAGGTTATATTGACTCAGATTATAGAGGCGAAGTTGATAGAAAAATGAGCACCACCGGTTACATTTTCACTGTAGGTACAATAGTTGTGAGTTGGATATCGTAGATTCTACATTATCCACTACTGAAGCTGAGTACATGGCAATAACCAAAACTAGCAAATAGATGATTTGGCCTCAAAATTTGCTGTCAGAGTTGGGTTTCATACAGGAGAAGAATGTGCTATATAGTGACAGTCAGAGTGCAATTCATCTGACCAAGAATCCAGCATTCCACTCCATAACTAAGCATATCAGTGTTCGCTATCATTTCATCAGGTCTTTGTTAGAAGATGAAGTGTTAACATTTGAGAAGATCCTTGGAAGCAAGAACCATGCAGACATGCTAACTAATTGAAGTTGTGCGTAACTTCAGTTGGTCTGCAAGAGTCACAAGATCTAAACAAGCTATTGCATCAACCAGGTGTGAAGATAGATTGAAATCAGTCTTCAAGTGAGAGATTGTTAGTTTTGGGACTTTGTCCCACATTGAAAATAAGTGAGGGAGGGAGGTGGCTCAACAACTATAAATAGACCCCCTCTTTTCATTGATATCATCCCAAGCAAAGAATAGTAAGTTTTTTTTTGAGTAATTTTGAGATGTATTAGAGTAAAGTTTTGAAAGAGTATAAATACTAAAGAAATATTAAAATTTTGAGTGTTGAGTGTAAACATCTGTAAGTTTTTGTTTTTCTCCTCAAAAGGAATGTATAGTAGTCCCGAAGACGTAAGCACAATTTGGCTAAACTTCATTATCAAATTTTGTATTATGTGTTTGTTCATTGATATTCTAATTGTGTATAAATAGTCGAATTTCCTTACAGACTTATGGTACAATTCAAGTCCCTCGCACTTGACTCCTCACTGGAAGTTGCAGTGACACTGGCTTGTTTTCTTCCGTTTCCACAAACTTTACCAATTAATACTTTCCAAACTTAACCATACCAGTTAATACTTTCCAAGCCTGGTGGGCTTGCTTCTGATGAGCTTTTGGACGAAAGATTCTTGGGATTATCATAAACGTTCTATTATTTTTTTGTCCTGAAAACGCATTGAAAATCTAGGACAAATAGGGTTGGTTCTTGAAAGAAAATAGAAACACGAGTCCCACACTAAAAGGGAAAATCGTAATAATGGTAGATACACTTGAAACAAAAAAAATGATTCCTGTTACAAACGGAGTTTAATGCACAATACTTAATGCCTAGGGTATATAGGAAAGACCTTCGTTTTTTGCCATCATGGTAGGAAGAGTCTGCCTCCAAATTTTGGTTAACTAAAAGAACTGCTTCAACCATTGATAGTTGATTGCATCCTTCTCCAAGTCATCCTTCATCTTCTTTACTTGTTGTAGAGCCTCTTTCAGATCCATTTTCTCTAATGGCAAATCACAGAAGTCCTTAAGAAACTGGTGAGCCCTGGCCGCACCCCCCGACGTATCATCAGGATCATACATCCTTGCTCGTTTCAACCTCACCTATAAAAAATTTAAAGGTGACTAATATAACTCAAATAAAACCTTCAGATAATGACATTCTTTTATATTCATTCAGTTGCTCGTGGTCAAATCATATCATGGTAAACATTTCAAGAAACATCTATTATTTTACCAAAAGGTTGATTACTGTCATTCCAATTAGGTGATAAAAGCAGAAAACATAAAAGATCTTCAACAACATAATGCCAAGACCACTGTTATGATACTTGCATTGATGCATCTCGATTTCAATATCATGCAGTGATGCTATGGGCCAAAATTATGTCTCAAACATGAATCAAACAAGATTCAACTAGAAGCCTGTAATGAGATCAGTTCGGTCTCCTATGATCAATCTAACATTCATATAAATGTGCATGTTCCCCAACCTCATTTGAAATGATCGTTGTGGGTGAAAAATCCTCCAATTCATTTGCTTTTTCTCGAGCTAGAGCAACTACACTTTCAGGAAAGTTTGCAAACTCTGCAACATGAATGCCAAAACTCTGATCACAAGCCCCTGGCTCAACCTGCAAATATTGACAAATGATGGGGCATTAGGGGATAGACTTATTCAAAAGCCACATAACATGCATAAAAATATACAACATTCAGTCACTAACAACCAATAGATCCCAAAGGAAAGAGAATACTCTCCCAAATACAGCATCGTAGGAAGTATTGAAGGGCATGATACCGATAACACTTAGAGAATGGCAAGTACTTTTAATTTCTCCAAGTTCATATCTCATATCCATTCAATAAACCTCTTCAATCTTATCCTTTCTTTTTCACTTCCATGTTTGATCAGGAAAGCGAAGAAACAAATTATAATTCCATGCAGCTTGTTCCCTGTTTAAAACACATTTCTTCACTTTTGTTACTCAACTTAGGGTGAAATTTGAGATTTCTTCATGCAGACAGTAAAAATAAGGTCAAAAGTAAAAAGCTTCTTATTGTAGAACTGAAAAGAAGGCAAAAGGTCAAATAAAGCTCAAGAATTTCACGCCACCAACTACCTAGGATAACACATATGGAGGTAATAAGTTGTCCTGTTTTGTTCTACCAAAACTTACAGTTGTATTACTAATAACTAACGTGCTCTCCATCAAGCTAGAAAACGTATATGTCAATGCTTGGCAATATAGAAGGAAGGCAGAACTGAAGTTTGCATTTATATGAATAAATTGTCAAATATATTAGTTCATAAAAGATCATAGGTTGTAGGTAAAGAACAAGAAGCGGAAAATGCGACAAAAAAAACATTGAAGCTGAAGTAAATTAGTCAAGCTTTATCAATCAATCTATGTGCAGCTTGAAGCCAGAGGCTAAATAACATTAGTTTTGTATGTAAATTTCCAGCCATACCTTGTATAGCATGGTAAGCTTTCGAGTTGAAGCGTCAATGTGTGCACTAACATGATAATTTTCCACACCAACAATCCGTTTCTGAGGTGGTACACCTTCAGCCTTTTCATGAGCTAATGCAGTCAGTTCATGAAAGTGGCTTGCAAATAAAGTAGGTGCTTTGATCTCTTGTATAATATACTCGCATATGGCCCAAGCTAAACCTAATAACCCAAACAAAAAATGATAAGTCTACTACAATCACAAATGCAAACTAGTTGCACCAACCCTTTCAAAGTTATCACTAAACAATAAAAATAGGTTATCCTTTTCAAAAAGGTTGCAAAATGAAAACTATAGCATAAGAAATTCAAAGTTTTCACTTCTCTAAATAACTGGGACATTTGCCAACAGAAGCAAAACATATAGGCATGTGCAGGCAATTGCATAGATCACTTCATGAGGCAGAGTAATGAAATTGCACCCTATCGGTGGTTTTAGACCTTGTCAAGTAATTCCAAATGGGGTAGACTAAAGGCTGCGGCAACTGATTCCAGGCCTAGACTAGGAGTCTTGAAAATGGACTATAATAAGAATAATATGAAGGCAGTTGAAGTGAGGAAACCTACCAAATCCATCATACGTAGATGTTCCGCGGCCCAACTCATCAATGATTATTAGGGACTTATCAGTAGCTCCTTTCAGTATTGAAGCAGTTTCAAGCATTTCTTGCATAAAGGTAGAAACTCCCCGCAACTATAAAGAAGCTAGACATGTTAATTAACTTCCAACAACAGAGAAGAAATGGTAATTTGCGTCATTTCCTGCCAGCAGCACGCTAAACAGGGTCTCACAGGAAATGGTTTTAAGGCATGCCAAATCTGAATTTGATAGGTAAATAACACATGCACAAAATTTGAACATTGCCATGTAAAAGCAGAACCAGAACAAATTCTTCAAGCTGTTTACCAAAAACCAATTTTTATTTGCAAGTATTCAATAATACAATCAACAAAGTGGCAAACAAATCAACATTGCATTGACAAGATTATTTAAGTTAAGAAATTCATTTTTATGGAATAGGTAGAAATTTGAATTCTGAATTTTAGATTTTTAAGTAAAGAGCAATTCTTAGGACTGATTCCAAGTTCTTACTCCAAATCCTATGAATGATTCCTAGATTTATTTCTCTTTTTGTCCTAAATTCTCAATCCCAAAATTCCATAAGCCCTAGACTTGATAACCCATTATTTCTTGTCATTTGTTCTTGTCTTCTGTTTAACTGTCTTACATGAAGGACTTTTTGTACTATGCTCATAAAGTTAATCTAACTCAAATCCGATGCAAGAAACAGTATCTGGGAATAGCAGTGCCTATAGTTCATTCTTGTCATTAGGTTAGCACCATGGCTTGCCTTGGTAAATTTTCCTACAAGGATAGACTATAATAATACTCATGGCACCATGTTCTGAAAATTGATAGTCCACACAAATCTATTCAGATTCTGAATGCAGGCATGCAACTCTCTTTCATGTTAAGACATGCAACTCTCATCACTTTATTTTCGCATAGCATATTTCTTTCCTAATATTTCGAATTTTAAGACTGGTGGCTTGAAAGGAAAGAAATATGCTATGCGAAAATAAAGTGATGAGAGATAAAATTATGTTAATCTCAAACCTGTTAAGGAATAAGGAATGGAATGAAATTTTCACGACATGTTTATAGAGTTAAATTTAACTCTCCTTTGATTAAATCTTAAAGGTTATCAGAAGGAACTCACTTGGCAGTCTCCTGCGCCCACCCGAGCAAAAATGCAGTCGCGAATGGAAATGCTAGCTCTCTCACAAGGAATAAACGAACCTACTTGTGCCATCAGAATATTAACACCAACCTGCGAGAGAAGCTTGTATCAAGTTGAAATAACAAGAGAAAATTGTCTAAAACTGCACATCCATATGAATCATGTAACAAGAAGTTCAATGGGTGTCGGTGCATCATATATAGAAATATGATGATATCAAGCAAATGAACTCCAACACGAAGGACATCTCCTAAATTTCCAGTGAGATTTTTTAAGTTTTTTCCCTCTGGGTGATTCATATAATAACATTGAAGCAATGTGAATTGCACCAGTTAGCTCAAATACAATTATGACCTCAAACTTCATGTCTTTTAATGATTTGTGATATAAATCAAAATAATTCCAAAGAAACATCAGTTAATTGAAGGTGTTGTGCATTAAAGGAATGAAAAATCAAACCTGCCGAATAAATGTGGATTTTCCACCCATATTGGGCCCTGTGATTATTTGGAACCAGCTCTGGCCACGAACCTGTTTTGTGATGAAACAAAGTTCAGGAATGAACTTTAATAAGGCAAGAAGCACATGTGATCAATCAAGTGAATACTGACAAGTTTACAGTCATTGGGTATAAAGTTCACCCAATCCTGAGCTTCTACACAAGGATGTCTGCATCCTTCCAACACGATATCTCCCTCATCCTATCATAGGAATTATAGAACATCATATAGTGAATAATTTCAAATTTTCTGCAAAGGGAAAGAGTGAGAGGCAAAGTTGTAGTAAAACTCTAGTATAAAATAACTAAGGATTACAGAAGAAGTGACATCTGGTCTTGTGTATGGAGTTGGACAACTGGAAGCTAAATCAGCAAAACTAAGTAAGACATCCATTTCAGAAAGCTTGTTTGCTACCAATTCAAACACCTGCAATATGAAATTTTCAGTAATATCAAACAAGTTACAAAGGGAGGTGACAAAGAAGATGCTTTGAGGGATGTATACCTCAGAGAAAGTTGCCGCAGTTTGAACAACTCGATTTACTAGCTCTCTTTGACAACATTTGTACTCCTCAACTACCTTTTGATACTGGTCAGTTAATTTTTTCAGTTTGCTGTTTGTAAATTTCACTCCATCTTTTCGGGTTTCAAGGACAATAAACTGGGTCGTAAGTTTTTTCCTTACTTTTGGCTCCTCCTTCTTTGTAATTCTGAATACATGCCCAAATTGTGTTCCTTTATCTAGCTTTAGTCCCTTTTCTAAAGGAAGATCAAGATCACAAGCTGTTTGCTTATGTAAATTTTGTATTTTCTGCTCCAGTGACTCCTGCTCATTCTTTAGAGTAGATAGTGAAGGATCATAACCAGATGAAATCATGTACTCCCCATTCTCAAGTTGATCAAGGTCGACAGAAATCTCCACAAGGCCAATAAACTTGTTCAAATGGTCATCATCAGTCAAGGATTCCAGGGGATCCAAATACCTTTCTTTAATTAAAGATGAAAATGGTCCATTGTACTGCTCAAGAGCACTTTTAATGCATGGAAGTCTTATACTAGACTGCATCCAAAAAGATGTTTCAAGTTAGTGGCAGAGATATTTTCACTTAAGAAAATTGACTAAGGGAGTAACTGAAACTATCTGGATGATATGTGAATTGTCATGCGATTGCACAAAGAAAGTAAATATGCTGAGACTGCTCAAATGAAGTAACCAGCATGAAGAACTCGTCAACATCAAGAAACTACTGTAGAGAGCATAGCTCCAGAAAACATCAGCAAATTTACTGCTCAAGATCAGTGACCATTATACACTTCGCATTTGTGGAATCTTATTTTTAAAGCAAATATAACAACTCTCTAACTGATAGCTAGGATAATGAATAAGAAAAATGAGAAATGTGAGCTATTTTACTAGAAATCTGCAATAATACAATTGCAGTAATTAGCAAATGATTTGAAAGTTAAGAGTCAAATTCCACCTGATAAAGTTTCACAACATGCTGCAGACCAGCTCTCCCATTTTCAATTTTGTGCATTAACCGTTCAATATCTGAGATCCTCTTCAGATGTTGCCTCAGATTTTGGCGAAGGGCAGCATCCTCTACAAATGTTTGCACCAAATCCAGCCTGCAGTTTATTTCATTTACATCTAATAAAGGCTGTTTTAACCATATATGGAGCAATCTTTTTCCCATTCCAGCTGTACATGTTCTATTCATGAGGCCAAATAAACTAAAATTTTTGTTGGCATCAGTTTTGCTTTCAAGAACATTCAGTGCCCGCATTGCAGCAGCATCCAGTCTCATGTAGCTGTCGAGATTGTACGTTTTGATGGTATAGTTTCCATAATTTCTCTCATCCGCAAGTAACTCCGCATAAGATAGTAATGCCCCTAAAGCAACAGCAGCAACTTCTAACCCTGAAGTCAAATCTTGGGCGGCTTCAATGGAACCTTTGGCAAGCCTTGACAGATCCGGTACCAAATCCCTTGTTTTGAATTCATTTTTCTTTCTCTCTGTCACCATCACACCACATCTGGTTAAAGCATCAAGCAAAGCTTTAGATTCATTGGATTTGCTAGTTTGCATGGGCAAAAGGCATTCCTTGCAACCAACAGCAACCAAAGCTGATTCCACATTTGTGAAGTGGCTATCATCAAGAAATTCAGCCACCCCAATAACTCTTTTGGCCAAATCAACATAACTTAACCCAACAGTGCACCTCTTTTCATGAAAATTGGGAAATAAAGAAACAACCACAGGAGAATCTTCCATCTCATTGTTGGCAAATAAAACTTCTTCAAAACTGCCTAGATTTCCAGGACTCCCACTTTTCACCAATCTCCAATTTGAACCACTACCCTCATAGAACTCAAGAGTATGGTCTGTTCTTTCCAAAAGTACATCTCGGGCAATTGTTTCAAACATGTTCTTACTAATGCTTACACTGGAAAGACCATCAGATCCACTGCCTAACATTCGCAAGGCAGTTGTAGTATGATAATAGGTCTGCGCAATAAATGTTGCATTTTCTCCATGAGCTGTATAATAGTCCTGCATATTCCGAATAGCATTCACACCATTTAACGAGGCCAAACAAACACCATGAAATTACAGAAGACAAAAAAATATGGATAATGTGTATGTAATCCTACTCTACTGAAACCAGGGGGGGAAAAAAGAAAAAGAAAAGGGAGCCTTACATAGAAAAACCCTTTCCTCGTGCATAAATAAAATCCTGGGAGACATTACTAAATGAATACATCATTCACCATATTTTACTAGTGGTTCAAGTAATTTACATCATGTAGCCATATAGGGCTCCCAGAACGAGTTCCTATCAAAACTTCACAATGGGACAGTTTACCTGTCTAAATTAAAACTTCTCTAAAATGACATTTTCTTTATTTAATATGAAGTACGGGGTAGCTAACAATCAAAAGTTTAGTGTGTCTCTTCTGTTAAAGTTAGAAGTAGTGTTGGTTGTTGTCCGGTTTTTTATTTGTTTTTATTTTTTTGATAATGAAATTACTAATCCGTCAATACAATGAACAAAAAGACAACTTCCTGACAAACTTGGTTGATTTGTATGATGATAGGCATGAATTTTCAAGGTGAATATGCCCAAAAATAATTTGTACATGATTCCAGGTCATAAAAAAGGATGAGGCTTGAAGCATACATCCCGGAATTTTTCTTCAGTTGTATCCAAAAATGGTATCTTATATTAACGTAAATAAATGAAATCCTCGAAATTAATGCAAGTAGGGTTAGATGCTAACATGAGAAAAATAAGAGCTCCCATATTTGAAAAGGTTGAAAATGTTCACTAAACCTCACGTCATGAGAAGTTTGAGCATATTCATGAAGATAATAGAAGATTTACATGTCATTGGACAATATATAATTGTTGAGCCAACACAACCAGATAAAGCAAGTGAATTATGGGCAAAGAGCATCAGAAAGCATGCTAACCCGTCTATCAAAGACTCGAATTGCCCTAGGATCCTGCAACATCCAAACAATTAAAATTTAACCACGCATAATCATTAAGACAAAAGACGAATGCTTTACTATTGGAAATGAAACATATATCCCGTCCATTTCACTCAAAAAGAGGATAAACAAATCCCATATCCAAAGCCAATTCGCAACAAAACCACTATAAATATAGATGCATCCAATTCTAACCCACTGAAACAGAGACAGAGAGAGTGTTTACATGAGGTAGGGTTTTGAAGAAAGTGAGAAAGCCTTGAGCCTGCTTCGCATCTGGAAACACAATGCCATGAAACAGCAGATGTCAATTCATTTCTCAACCAAATAAACCAGCCTATAAACAACATCAATTATACATATAGAAGTCCAGATATTTATTTTTTTAAAACGAATATTAGTGCTTTCACCTAGCTTCAGCTCAGGGAGCTTCTTCTGATCCTCAAAACTATCATCCTCCATTACGATATAAATCACTAATAAGGGAAGTTTAGGGTTTGGGGTTTTCTTTACAGAGGACAAATTTGATATATATATATCGCATACACTGTAGTGCTGGTGGGAAGGGAGGACTGACTATGGCGGGAACGCAAGCGAGAATAAGGCGGGGTTTATGGCGAGTGCAACTGACGCGCCTAGAAGCCGAATTGGTTGGACTCCATTTATGTTTAGGCCCGATTCAATTATCTAACAAAATGGTATAAAAATATTAATTTAAAAACGGTAGGTCACTTCTGACCCATAAAATTTAATACATAATTTGATACAATATACAAATGAATAATAGCATTTGCAATAAAACCGCATATGATAAAAAGGAAGTTCCTGTATTAAATCTTAAATTTATTATATTTTTCTGTATTCCTTCGCATTAATTATCAAGCTATCCACTTTTGTATTAGAGCTACACAATATGTACTCTTACA
>JAOTAZ010000006.1:24479087-24489864 GCA_025629785.1 Erythroxylum oxycarpum
CAAAGTGAGGGAGTAGGCTGCTGAAATGAGCTGGAGTGTTTCAGCTATTGCTTTGCTAGGTGTCCTTAATTTATCAAGCCACATGTCTTAGTGCATTTAATGCCATTTGCCTAATTAAAATGTTGCCACTTGTCACCTATAAAACCAGTCCACATGTTAATCATCCATTAGTGCCAAATGTTACTCATTCATTGATTCATTTGTCACTCCATAATTTGTCTTTTAATTTCTTTATTTTTCTTAATCTAAGTTACCTCAAATTTTCAATAGCTTTCTAAAGCATCCTAAATGTCTCAAAAATGCAGAATTAATAATAATATACACCAATTTAATAATCCAAGACAATTAATGCATAATTCACCAAAATTTCTAAATACCCAAAATATTATCAAAATTTCCAAATCACATTACTCACGTTAACAACTCAATTATACCCGAAATGTTATGAATGCATGCACAAATATTGTTATGAGTCCAAAAATGCACATGCTCAAATAAACAAAAACTCAATTATGCCAAGCATACCATGCATTGTAATTCCTTAATATTCTAACCCCTAATATGGGGCGTTACAATTCTTCCCTCTTTAAGAAATTTCATCCTCGAAATTCATACCTGATTGTTTGAACATATGGGAATATTGTTTTATTCATATGATCCTCCGTTTCTCATTTAGCTTTATCACTCGAATAATGTCTTCCATTTGACTATAGTCAATGGAATCAATCGGGTTTTTTTTTTCATTTACTCATTCAAATATTACACTATCTTGTCTATTTCTTCAATATATTTCAGATTGCTCACAATTTCACTTTCTGAATCAATAACGCCAATATTAGATCATAATAATATCTCTTAGCATTCTTGCATATAAAACATATTATGACTTTAAGACATCGTTGTTCGTAATACAAACTCATATGTTAATGGTCCTCTTCTCACATAACTTTCATATGGACAAATTTATGTGTCCTAACCTGAGCACACCTTGGCAAGGTGATACTCTTAGAAACAATTCACATTTTGCTTGATAATTCACATCTCTACAGTGGTAATACAATTAACTCATGTGTCTATCTCACTTTATTCCAAATCTTCAGTGGTGATCCACCTAATTTATTCATCTTTCTTGTGTCTAATGTCTAATACATATCAATTTTACTTATAACCAACATCTCTCATCAATTCTGGCCTGAAACTATTTTTAGACCTTATTCATCCAAATATATAGGCGGACGACTTTTTCTGTCATATAACTAGAATCAAATGAACCTTAATTTTGTTGCATATAATTTGATTATGATTGCATATTTTGCACGCTTTATCTATATGTTTGATATATATTAAATGCATGTTAAATTTCATATTATATCTATATGGTTGATTATGATATTATTATATGAAATTTTGTGTTTGATGAGACTACTTGAAACTAAATCCCTAGTTAAAATATTAAGTAAATGTTTATAACATAATTATTACCTTCCATTATTTAAGAAAAAAACTAGAGTTATGTTTATTAAATAGCCTTGAAGCTTATTGAGTGACTTAAGGCTTCTATAAACTAAATACATTTTTATCTTAAATTAATGAGCCATACTTAACTAATTTTCTAAAATTTGGAAGAGCGAATCATGATCATAAAAATTTAGAGACAAGGTAGGGAATAATATATAAGATATGTTTTAGCAAGATTTGTCCCCTAACAGATCTAGAAGTCGCATAAAATGTGATTGATAAGGATGTTATCTACCTAATTTGAGTTTATTTGATTTGTTGAGTGACTCAAGGTTAGATAGATTTAAATGGGACACTAGCCCACTAAAGAAATTAAAGAAAATTTTTTTTAATAGTAGTGAGAGCTATTATTTAGAATAAATGGTGAGAGTAACCAAATACATGATTAAAATTTTGATCTTATTTGGTAGTCATAACATATAACCTATTGCTTACTTTCTTACATTTATATGTTGTTCTTGGTTTAATTTTCCTTGTTTAGTGTATTTGATACTAAATTAGTGAACCAAATTTCTTGGATATAAGTTATGTTTGAGAAAAGTTCTCAAAGATTGATAAAAAAAAGTTGTATGTCCGTTTTGCAATTTTGCTATTAATTCTTTTTGATGATTTGGTGACCAAGTTTTAGAGATATGTTAACATCATATAGATGATAAAATGTATGGACATTTTGAGTTAACTAATGTCTCATAAACTTTGATAAAAACATGTAAGATGTATGTTAAAATCATAATAGCAAGATGAAAAAGGTTGCATAAAATAAAGTTGGAAGGCATAGTACCTTGATGAAATTGTTTCACTTAATTTAGCCTCATCAATGTATAAATATGGACTACAATCAAAGGTTTTTATTTAGAATGAAATAGCAAGATGCAAAAGGTTGCATAAAATAAAGTTGAAAGGTATAGTACCTTAATGAAATTGTTTCACTTAATTTTGCCTAATAAATGTATAAATATGGACTACAATCAAAGGTTTTTCTATAGAATGATAAAAGTTATCATTATAAAGAAAAATGATTGCATGACTTTTCTTACCTATATATGATATGATAGAGATCACATATATTTCTAGTTCATGCTTATGAGTATTGGATAATAAATTTGGATTCAACATTATAATAATGCTTAATGTATGATAAAAAAGAGATTGCTAAGTAAAAGAAATTGATCCAAGTTTATACAAATAGTTTATATAAGTTGAATCAAAGGAGACTTATACTTAACATAAGTGGCAAGAATAGAAAGTTAGATGATCTAAACTATCTTTTAAAGCCATATAGGTTAGATCAACATGATAAGAATCATAAATTTACATACAAGGATATATGTATCCTTTTAATTATAAATGGTATGAAACTTGTTAAGTTGAAGAATAACCAAATCAATCTTTAATGAATGAATAAGAATTTTATTGAATTGTTAAATTTATACTTTTGATGTGTTTGATGGAATAACAATTCATAAAATTTTTATACTTGTAATTCATTAGATTACTAATGACTTGAAATGATAGAGTCATATATATTAAATGAAATATTGATTTAAATATTTTAAAAATTTTAAATTGTTTAAATCTAACTAGAAATTAAGCATTAAAAAAGCTGAAGTAATTCGAAGAGGTCGATATGGTGAGTTTTAAATTTTTGAATATCTATAAGGAATGAGATTCCTCGGTGAATATCTCCGTAACTAAATTCTATAGGAGTATAAAATTGTGTAAGAAGAAAATACAATATGTGATATTGCATGATGTAATATTCATTTCTTTTAAAGTTATGCCTAGTATTATAACTTACCTTTGAAAGTTCCAATTAAATCAATTAATAAGATTTCATATTAGATATGAAAAGGTTTTTTTTTTTGAAGTTAAATAATGAAATGTTATGACTTTGAAAGAGTCTAAGTTGATGATTTAGGATATGATGCTTAGTTAAAGCATATATTATCCAATAAGTTTAGAAGTAAACTAGATAACAAAAGGTTATAAGATATCCAAAAGGTTAGATGTAATCTGACAAACCTATTAAACAAATTGTGTGTTTCAATATACACTTATAGAAGAATGGTTCTCAAGATAAGTAATAAAAATAAGATGAAATTTGAAAATTTTAGATCTTATAATAATACATCCAATTGGAATTAGTACCTTTATTGATACATTTGATGTATAGTTGAAAGGCTACGAGACATTGAAAGATTTACTTTTATGATAAATTCAAAGAGTTTGTTTTAAAGATGAGTGTAGATTTATCATGTTTACAAGAAGGTTAGTGAGAACATAGTTGTCCTTTTTGGTGAGAATATATAAAGCCACATTGGTCATAGAGAGAACAATAATTTATATTTTCAATTGTTAAAAATATAGGTTTCTAAAAATAACTCTTATTGGATATGAAAGGTATCGATTTAATTATAGGAATTAGATTTATAGAGATAGACATGGAAGTTGTTTACATATTATACTCCGAGTACGTAAATAATGTACTAAAAACATTTAGTATTTGATATATGATAAAAATGAAAGAGGGCCAATCCCGGTCTAGCCCGAGTGAAGTCTTAAAGATATCTATAATTTTATGTATGAGTTTTGAAAATATAATTTTCTAAAAATATCTTTTATTGGATATGAAAAGGCATTAACTTAATTTTGGGAATTAGATTTATAAAGATAGATATGAAAGTTGTTTACCTATTCTACTCCAAGTATGTAGATAATGTACTAAAAATGTTTAGTATTTGAGATATTTAATACTTGTTAAGCATTAAAGATATCTATTTTTATGTATGAGTTGATATTTGAGTTCAAGGTTATACAGATATTAACTTTAGAATAAATCTTGATTAAGGTATTTTTTTTACTTAGAACAATATTATTTTGAGATTGGAAAGGTTCCAATGACATAATTACTAAGTAATCTATAATACATTTTTCATTTAGTGGAAATGATTATTTGGATCAATAAGTTATTTAATGAACCTAGAATAGTTCCATGCATTGTTCAAAAAGTAATATATTGTAAAAGATTAGAGTCATTGGGCATGCGAAAGGAGCTAACGTCTCATCAAAACTCTAAGTATGTATCTAGGCAATTTCTTTTAATTATGATTGGTAATTGAGATAAAAGTTGTAAGATTTAAGCAAGTGTTCAATATATAGAATCTTGTAGAATTCTCTCGTGTAACCATTGTCCTAGCAGTAGCATGATCATTATATAATGATATGAGATACTTAAAAAATTGATTTACTGCAAGTGGAAGATTATTGGTTAATGCCTTAAAGACAATCAGTTGGTTGTAGTCTAGTGGCGTAACAATTTAAGGCACTCTTTCTCTTATATATGTTTAGATGTATATGATGAAGTCTAAGTGATAAATATACAATACAAATGAAATTGTGATGAGATTATGATTATGAGATATACTTTATATTTATATATTGTCCTTAACCTGTTCCTAGCCATTATTCTATTAAGATTAGACATTAATATAACACACAAAGAACAGGTTGAAGAGAGAAAAATATTTTAATCAAGTTAGACTTGATTGTAAAGTTTGAGAAGTTATATGATTAAATATCATATATTTAATTAATTAAGATTGATATAAGATATTGGATGTTATTCGGGAATAACTAGTATTTAATTAGAATTGTAATTAAAATTTAATTGAAATTAGAATTTAATTTTAATTAAATTACTATAATGTTCAAATATATTATAAACATGCTTAAGCTGTAAGGGACTTAGCACTCCTTGCTTAACCCTCTCGACAACAGTTGCAAAGTTCTTTTAACACGATCTGTGGATACAGTTGGAAGTTGAACACTTATGTAGCTTAGTGGTTGAGATAGATAGATTTTAGAAACAGTTTGAGGGTATAATAAGAAAAGGATCAAGCTTTAAAATCAAGTATGAATTATGGTTAATGTTATACTATGATTTATTATTAAGCATTTTATGGAACTAAAGTGATCTTGGTTTTTAAAAAATTAATATGAAAACAGTTTTTTGTTTATTTCATTATGCACGAGATTTAATTTCCTAATAATATGATCTTTTGTATATTCTGAGCTAAACTTAATTGAAGTTCCTTATAATACTTTGTGGCTTGATTTAGGAGCTACTACTTATGTTTCTAATGTTATTTAGGGATTCCTTACAATCTAATCCATAAACTCAACTGAGAACTTTCTGTTAGCGAAAAATCGTAAGAAGGTACCAATTGAAGGCGTGGAAACTTATTGTCTAATATTAGATATTCGTTATCACCTAGATCTAAAGCAAACTCTCTATATACCTTCAATTTCTAGAAACTTAATTTCTGTTTCTAAACTTGAAAATAGTATGTTTACTTTTAAGTTTGGTGATGGTTGCTTTAGTTTATTTAAACATAATTCCATTATAGGTTGTGAAATTCTTATGGATGATTTATATAAATTGAAACTTGATATTAATTTTTTTCTAAATCCTTATTTTCTGTTTATCATACCATTATAACTAAGCATAACATAATGAATAATAATTTAACTTATTTGTAGCATAAACGTTTAGGATTATAGATTTAAAGAAAACTTAGAAACATTGGTAAAGAATGAAATTCTTATGAATTTAGATTTTACTAATCTCAAAGTATATGTGGATTTCATTAAGGGAAAGCAAACCAAACATAGTAAGAAAGAAGCCACAAGAAGTACTCAACTCTTTAAAATTATACACACAATTTATGTGAACCTTTTAGCACTCCATCTTTTAGTGGAGAAAAGTATTTTATCATCTTTATGAATGATTTTTCATATTATGGATATGTCTATTTGCTTAATAGAAAATCTCAAGTTGTAAATGCCTTTGAGGTATTTGTAAAAGAGGTTGAAATGTAATTGGATTAAAAAAAAGTAAAAATTAAGATGTGATAGAAGTGGTGAATATTATGAAAAATATGATGAACCAATCCAATGTCTAGGTTTATTAGCAAAGTTTTATAAGAAACATGACATATATGTATAGTATACTATGTCAGACATACCTCAACAAAATGGTGTAATAGAAAGGCATAATAAGACGTTCATAATGGTTAAGAGTATGATGACTAATTCCTTATTATCTAAAACCTTGTGAATGCATGAACTTAAAACTGATGTGTATTAGCTAAATAGGATTCCTAGTAAGGCAATCCCTAAAACTCCTATTAAGTTATGAACTAGAAGTAAACCTAGTATAAGTCACCTGTATATTTGGGGTTGTCTAGTAGAAGCACTAGTTTATAATCTATAGGGAAAGAACTTAGATTCTTGAACAGTTAGTGGTTTCTTTATTGATTACTTAGATAAATCTAAAAGGTCTACATTTTATTGTTTAAACCATACTCCAAGAATTGTTGAAACAACTAATGCCAAGTTCATTGAAATGGTGAAGTTAGTAGAAGTGCTAAAAAAATGTGTTGTGGATATTAGTAAAATAAGGGTTGATGTTCCATTAATTATAAATGTTCTAGTATCCACAACTTTACCAAATGTTGTCCCAATGTTGGAAGAACAAAATAATTTTAGACAAGATTTAGATGAAACAACACCTCGTGAAGAAACTAACTTACAACCAATCAATTTAAATGAACCATATGGAATAACTTTAAATAAACTTGTAAGAATAAGGAGATCAGCTAGTCCTGATGACTATGTGATATATTTGCAAGAGCTAGAATTTGATTATGGCATTAATAATGTTCATGTTTCATTTTTACAACCCATAAAAAGCGATGATTATGATAAATAGATTGATGTTATGAAAAATGAGTTAAATTCAATGCCACAAAACAATGTTTGGGACCTCATTAATTTGCCATAAGGATCTAAATGCATTAGGACCAAATGTGACTCAAATGGCAATATTAAACAATATAAAGCTAGACTTGTTGTCAAAAGTTATACTAAAAAAGATGACATTGACTATAAAGAATCATTTTTACTTGTCTCAAAGAAAGATGTATTGAGAATAATCACAACATTAGTGGCTTAATTTGACTTAGAGCTATATCAAATGGATGTAAAAATTGCCTTTTTGAATTGTGATCTCAAGGAAGAAGTTTATATGGATTAACTTGAAGGAATTTCTATATAAAGAAAGGGTAAAATGGTGTGTAAACTTAAGAAATCAATATATAGAATTAAATAAGATTCCTGATAATGGTATATTAAGTTTAATAATGCCATGACGCCTTTTGGTTTTCAAGAAAATATTGTTGACAATTGTATCTATCAAAAGATCAGTAGGAGTAAGTTTATATTTCTAGTTTTATATATTGATGATATTTTACTTGCTACTAATGATTTGGTCATATTGTATAAGACTAAGATTTTCTCTCCAAGAATTTTGAAATGAAAGCTATGGGAGAGGTATACTATATCATAGGAATTTTAATACTCCGAAATAGATCACAAGGACTAGTAGCGTTGTCTTAGAAAAACTATACCGAAAGAATTCTTGAGAGATTTAATATGAATAAATGTCTAACAAAGATTGTCCCGATACAAAAAAGGAGATAAATTTATTTTCATACAATGTACAAAGAACGATATGGAATATAAACAAATGGAATCTATTCCATATGCTTATGTTGTTGGCAGCCTGATGTATTTGCAAACATGCACGAGACTTGATATTAGTTTTGTAGTTGGAATGTTAGGCAAATATCAAAGTAATCTTAATATAAACCACTAAAAAGCTGCAAAGAAAGTCTTGAGGTATCTTTAAAGAATAAAGGGCTATATGATCGTGTATAGATGATCAAATCCATTAGCAGTAATTGGATATTCATATTCAAATTTTACTAGATATATTGATATATTGATTAGCTATTTTTTTCTACCAACAAAAGGACCAATTTCATAGAAAAGTGTTAAACAACATGTCATTACTCCATCCACTATAGAAGTAGAACTTGTAGCTTATTTTGAGTCCACAATTCATGCATTAAGGTTGTGAAACTTTATTTTAAAGCTTGGGACTGTCGACACTATTACCGAGCCGTTAAAAATTTATTATAATAATTCTATAATAATTTTCTTCTCCAAGAATAACAAGTACTTTAGAAGTGTTAAACATATGCATTTGAAGTATTTCACAATAAAGAAGGAAGTTCATAAACAAAGAGTGTGTATTGAATATATTAAGATAGATCTTACGATTACAGATCCCTTAACTAAAGGCCTTTCACAATTTTCTTTTTTATTATGATTGCTTACATGTGATTGTTATTAAAAAAGAAATAAAATTGTCTATTAGATATTAATGTGAACTTTTATCATATTTATGTTTCACTTATGCTACGTAACTTAATAAATTACTATTGTTGTAGTATAAGGAATTGTATGGAAAATTGAAGTTTTTGACCCTCATGATTCGTCTTTTGTCGTTTATTATGTTTAAGTATATTATGAAGATATTAAGAGACTTATTTATGTGTGCTTAATGTTTATACTATTAAATTTTAAGTATCGAGCTAAGTGGGAGAATGTAAGAAGTCTGATTAGTGGCTATATTCTAAATATCTTAATAATGATATTAATATAAATAAAGAGTCCTATTTGATTCATATTTTCTATTTAACAGTAAAATAATTCCTAATCGTTTAAATATATATATATATTAGAATCACAGACAATTTTCTATCAAGTTTTTGTTACTGGAAGAGAGTTAAGAGAAACTAATTTTAACAAAAAATGTGATGAAATTTCTTGATTTCTTTATGATAATAACACCATCCACATCAGATATACAATATTGCACTCTAATATTTTATGACAATTATTTATTCAAAATTTTAAAAATATGTATGGCAATTTTGATTTTATATTATAAAAATCATATTTTTACATATGCGGGTGCCACTGTGAAGACTTTGGGCGGTATCTTTTCAGGTATAGGACTTTAGAAGTGACAACTTCCTTTCTTTTTAACAATGACATGAATTGTAAAGGATCGATTCGTTACTTCCTCTGAATTTGTGGTTCGTCATTGCTTATCCGGCAGGAAGACTGGCTGTTAGATGTATCTTTATATTGTGGACCCGCAGTTTATTGTCGTTTTTACATCATTTTCCATCAAGTAGATGAACGAGATAAGTGGACTGAGCCTAGAGTAACCATCGTGCTCAACCTGTTTATTCTTTCAAATCAACAATACCTGTAGATAATATTGGGTCTTTTCATGCGGTGTATTCTACCGATAAGTATCTTTCTGTGAGGAGTTAGTTTGCTATAACTTTGCCTTTGGTATTGATATTTTATGTTTGGAAAACATGATTAACAAACTCATCTATCAGTTGGAATAGCTTCCAAGTAATAGATTTAGAGAGCTAACTTTTAAGGGAGACTAAATCTTGGATTTTGTGATGAAACATATTCGTAAGTTTTGACATTATACAGTAATCCAAAATTTTAAGACATTAGATTCAGAGGTTATTTTTATTTATATGTCTTTTATTAGTTCTATTTTTTTTTAATGTAGGATTCTTACTCATATTTAACATCTTAATAATTTCCTCTTTAAGTATGAATTTTTATATTAAGCTTGGACTTTCTTTGAACAAATTTTTTTTTAACAGCTCTAGTATATAGCGTTACTAAAAATCCTTTTACTCTACTAGTTTAGGCTTATTAAAAGTCTCCTTGCTTTTTTTTTTTTATAGTGAGGCAACTACAAGATCTAACTACTGTCTTCATACTCATTCTTTGATGAAGCATCGGCTGTGACACTATTGTTAAATTTGAGGAGTCCACTTTATGAGAGATCTACATCATAAGTCTAGTGATAAAATATACTAGTAAGTTTTAACATCTTATATACTTCCATTCAAAACTTTAAGATATTAAGTTCACTGAGTCTTTTCCATTTATATGTATACTCATAATTCACATCCATCACTAAGTTCTTATTATCGGGTATGGGGTACGGATATCAACAGGAAACATGTTTATGACGGTTGTCAGTTTTCATTTCCTGAGAAGTTGTCTTGTTAGCTTAACATTGCCTATTATCGTAATAAATGTCTGGTCCTCCTCGTGATGTAGTCACGTTACTGCAGTACATGATGATGTTGAGGACGACTCATGGAGAATTCACTAAGATTTCTGCAGTCACTTTCGCCTGTGTATAGGCTTTTCACGCAGCTCATTCAGTAAGATGCGCTGAATTAAATTCTAAGTGTCGTCATGTAATAGAAATAAAAATAAAAATAAAAATAAAAAATAATGAGAATAAATA
>JAOTAZ010000006.1:24527636-24543050 GCA_025629785.1 Erythroxylum oxycarpum
AACTATGGGATTTGTATGATTGTATAAGACGAATATTATGATTTGAGTTTTTTATTGAGTTGTTGGAATTGATGAATGTTCCAAAGGGGATATATAAGTTGTTGTGTTTAAAATCGAATAAATTGAATAAAGAGAAAAGGAATGAATAATATTAGAAAGAAAGAAAAAATTTATACCGGTTTTTAGATTTGGTTAAGTCTTAGGGTTTCCAACGCAACCCTTTTGTTTTGTCAAAAAGTTTAAGTTCACGGATGTCGGAAATTTGTTTCGGTTCGATTGAACCATTTGTTTGCTTCATTTTTGATATGCTTCCAATTAGTTTTGCTTCGAAATCCGTTCCTTCTATTTTTAGATCCGATTTGTTTTCCGCATTTTGTTATCCGATTTGCGTTCTTTTGTAAATCCGATTCATCAGTTTCGCTTATGATTTTGCTTCCGCTTTATGACGTTTGGTTCGCTCTTTGATTTCCATTTTTTGGTTTTCCGATTGGGATCTAGTTTCGAGATTAGGTCCCAACATATACTGTTGGAAAGCTAAAAGAAAGAACTACAACTTTCTAAAAGACACCTTTCTCTAATTTAGCCTAGATCAATCCTGAATTCCCCTCAAATTTAGAACACGAATTTTACATTCACCCACTACTTTACTACACTCAGTTCTCAACTTTATGACAAATGTTAAGATTCTTAAAGACATAATTTTAATTTGATGTCCTCATAAGAAATGTAGCCATATATTTCTAATTTAATCTAAATTAAGAATCATCTTGCTTGGATAGCTAGAGAAAAAGTTATGGCTAAAAGATTAAAGCATACTCAGTGAACAATTTCCAGATCAACTACCAATTTTATTTCAAAATCTTTCCTTAACATAACTCATACCAAGACCACCTTTTCCATTTCATTTATTCCTCATTATTAATTCTATTTCAAATCAGTATCATCTATAAAGAAATTATAGTCCATGATTAATCATAAACACTAATTACAGAACATCCACATATATACATATCCTTTATCAACTTACTACACATATTCAACTTCATTCTTGCTTTCATTTCACTTCTAACTTTCACCTTAATTCTTCCCATTTCAAAATCTCTCATCTACCAAAAACACCAAAGAAAAATAAGAATCTATCCACATTTTTCATTCACTACTTTACTCTTGTCTATCATTTCTTATTCAAAAAGTTTCATTCATTTGTTATAACTTCTAAAAAACTTTTGGGGTCCAACAATTCCCCCCACCCCCTTAATAATAGAAGAAGCAAAGAGCAGACGAAGCAAAAAGTAGACGAAGCAAAGAGCAAATGAAGCAAAGTCAACTTTGAAGTGAATCACACGTTAATGCAAAACTTATTATACGATATACAAATGCACAAGAAGGGGTTTGAATTGTGTATTCTTTTTCGATAATCCCTTTCGTAAACAAGTTCGTTAAAATGACCGAGTTCTTTTCACAAAAACTACTGAAAATTAAAGTTGTAAGATATTTTCAAAAACTTATGTAAAACTAGTAAGATCAAAAGTTAAGAGTTAAGATAGAGATTGAGAGTTGAGAGATGTTGACACAGCGACTTTTAAACTGGTTCACCGCAAACCGTGGGCTACGTCTAGTCCTCAGATATCTTTCTGAGATTCCACTATCTCTCAAAACGTTACAAGTATTCTTTGTTTCCAAGCCTCTTCAAGTCTCTTACAATCAGTATTCTTTCACACTTAGCCTCTTCAGGCTCTCTACACTTCTTTTAACTGAAAGATAATTTGAGCTTTGTTACAAAAAAATAGCTTTAGAATTTTTGCACAATAATTTCTCTCAAGAATTGCTACTCTTTTTAATTTCGCTAACTTCTGCAGTCTTCAAGTCTGACTCATATTTGTAGCCTATGTCTTCAACTGCTTCTTGATAACTGCTTCTTGCTTCTTTCTTCTTGATCTTTCAAGAATCAGTTATTTAGTTGAGTTTTGTAACTAATTCAAGCTGATGTGTCTTTGATTCTTTCATCTACTTTCTATCGTCTGTTTTCTTCCTTTGTTTTCTTTCGTATGTTTTTCCTTCGTGTCTTCCGTCTACTTTTCATTTTGCTTCCATCTGCTTTTTATTTTAGCTTCTGTCTACTTTTCATTTTGCTTCCGTCTGCTTTTTTATTTTACTTCCGTTTGCTTTTCATTTTGCTTCCGTCTACTTTTTTATTTTGCTTCCGTCTGCTTTTCTAATTTGCTTCCTTCTGCTTTTCATTTTGCTTCCGTCTGCTTTTCATTTTGCTTCCATCTGCTTTTGATTTTGGCTTCCGTCTGCTTTTCATTTTGCTTCCGTATGCTTTTTATTTTAGCTTCCGTCTGCTTTTCATTTTGCTTCCTTCTGCTTTTTAATTTGTTTCCATCTGCTTTTCATTTTAGCTTCTGTCTGGTTTTCATTTTGCTTCCGTCTGCTTTTTGTATCTTTATTATTTGTTCCTCATCAAAATCATTAACGTAAAGTCATTTTGACTTAACAGAGAAGTTAATAGGAATAACATAGAACTTGTCAAACCTATTGAGCCAGAACTTGTAGAACTATTTCAATTATAGAGATCAACTCAAGAGAGACGAATTTCTATTAGATATCCTCTAAATGAGTACAAAATCACCATTGAGGAGGAGCATTAAAGTTACAAAGAGGAAATGGATGATGTTAAAAAAGAAGATTGGTTAAAAGTCGTGCAAGAGGAGATACAATCCATATAAGAGAACCATATTTACAATCTAATGGAGCTATAAAAAGGGTGACAAGCCTTGAAAAACAAATGGGTCTATAAGCTCAACATAGATGAGAACAACCCAAATTTAAGTTACAAGGCCAAGATCATTGTTAAAGAGTGTAACCAAAAAAGGGTGTTGATTTTGAAGAAATCTTCTCCCTTGCGGTTAATATTTCATCTATTATAGTGGTTTTAATTCTCTCTATCGGCCTAAATTTAGAGATTGTACAACCCGATATAAAAAAGACATTCCTATATGGAGATCTAAAGGAAGAGATATATATGGAGCAGCCTTAGAGTTCTACAGTTTTAGATAAAGAATACTTGGTGTGCCGATTCAAAAGGAGCCTCTCAAAATAGTGGTATAAGAATTTTGACTCTTTATGGATCAACATCACTTTAAGAAGACTCACACCAACTATTATGTCTTTATGAAAAGGTATGATGTGGTGATTTTATCATACTTCTACTTTATATACTTTATATTGATGATATGCTAATTGTTGAACATGATAAGAAGACAATTGTTGCCCTTAAGAAGGTATTGAACAAATCCTTCTCTATGAAGGACTTAGGACCAATGAAGTAGATCATTGGAATTTAGATCAATCGAGATCGCTCCAAAAAGTTATAATGGCTATCTCAAGAGCTATTGAGAAAGTCCTTGAGACATTCAATATAGACAAGGACAAGTAAGTTAGTGCTCCACTTATCGGACATTTTAAATTGAGTAAGTGGCAAAGTCCAACATGTGAGAAAGAAAAAGAAGAGATGAAAATGGTCTCATATTCATCTGTAGTTGGCAATCCCATGGACGCTATGGTATGCACCATGCATAACATCACTCAATCATTGGCATTGTGAGTCAAATTTTGTCCAACTCTAAGAAAGAACACTAGGCTGTTGTAAAATAGATACTTCAACACATCCAGGGAACATATAAGAGATGCTTATGCTTTGCTAATGGAAAGCCTGTGTTAGAAGGGTATAAAATGCTAATATGGTCTTGGTTATTGATTCGAGAAATTTAACTTCAAATGATTTTTGTAGGGGAGTCGTGTCAAAGCAATCCAAGCTCTAAACAAGTATATCATTTTCATCCACAAAGGTCGAATACAATACAGCTACAAAAGCATGTAAGGAGATGTTATTGATGAAATTTTCTTCCATGAATTGGCCAAGAACTAAACAAATATATGGTGCAATGTGACAATTAAAGTTCGAAACACTTGGCCAAGAATTCAACTTTCCATTCTAGCTCGAAGTATGTTGATGTCTGTTATCATTGGATATATAAGCTAATGGAATAGAAGATTCTACATCTCGAAAAGGTTCACACTAGCGATAATTGGTTGGATATGATGACTAAGGTGATACCAACCAAGAAATTTGACAATTGTTGCAAGGAGTTGGTGTGGTTGTGCCCCCAATTAAGTTGGAAAGCAGGAGATTTGTTATCGTCCCTTTATATTTTGTGTGACACTACTAATTTTAATAAGCATAATCTCTATCTATTCTCTTTCTAATTTTATAATTTTCTACAATTAATTGGGAGCTGAATTTGGATAACTATACCAGCATCTAAAACGCTCATTTGGTCACTTATAAATAAAAGAGTTCTAGGACGGACTTGGTGTCCACAACACAATTGAGATATCCTCTTCAAAAGAGAGAGAGAAAGAAAGACAGAGAGATAGAGCTTGTGATTTTAAAGTGAAAGAGCTTGAGATAATTCTCAATTTCTCAAGCTAGAATAATTCATTATAAATTGGTAAAGAAATTTTTAGGATTATAATTCATCCAATAGGGTGAGAAGTTGTGTATTATCTTCCAACCTAACTAGAGAAGACTTTGTTGTAATCCTACTATATTATAGTGGAAGAATTTCTCGAATCTAAATTTTTGGCTTCGTATTGGAGCACTTTTTACGTAAAATTTTGGGTGCTCTATCTACTTAATTCTCGCATTATTTTATCCATTTTATAACACACACAGAAAAAAGAAATTATACATTATCAACCTGTCTTTTCTCGACACATGCACATTATTTTAGTATAAGAAAGCATTCCTTTACATTCAACGGATGAATAGGCTATTTATTAAGGTAACTAATTACATCTATCTATCAATATACATATACAAATTAAGAGTATTAATTATATTTTCTACAATTGCATAAAATCCAAAATATGTGAGAAATTAAAAATAATATGAATTTCATAATTTTTATTACAACATAGTTTTATTTTAAAACAAAATACTAAAAGTACTTCTATTAAGTGAAATAAATATTATAAATTTTACAACCAACTAATAATGAGATACATAGTGTAAGAATGTGGCTAAAAATATGGAAATACTTGGTTAGAGAATAAATACTTTGATGTTCGGCAGTTGTCTAAGATAATACTTCATTCTTATTACAGATTTGTCAGCCTCCCCAGTTAGCATACTCAAAATTTTGAACTGTACATCAGCACATAGCATTAATACATACAACAATAGGATCATGGATATAACACGTCCATTTTTCACTTTCTCCTTTAAGGTGGAAGTTGATCAGAAACTGACAGACATCGCGGAAGATGAGAGACATTACAGTCTGTGTTTGCTTCCAGTTAACTAATCACTAAATGTATATCTACCATCACTTTTGTTTCTTGTCGGATCCAGCGGCACTATTTTCTGCTGCAGCTGCAATAGCCAATTCCATCAACCTTTCATAGTCTATTTCGGTTGATTTGTACTTCAACTTGATACCTCCTTGGGTCCATGACCTAATACAAAGAATAGCTTGTGTGCTATCAAATGGCATAAAGAAACGTTGCTTATCAATTTCATCACCCTTGCTGCAAAACAGTTCCTCAGGAGCCACAGAAGTTGGCTGCATTGCTAAGAAGTCCCGAGCCATCACAGAAAGCCGGGGGTAGCGTGTGCTGTTGACTTTCCACCACTCAAGAACATCTATAGTTATTGGAGCAGGAGGCTCTGACAGATACTGAGTGAGTTCATCAGTGGCATTGCTCAAGCTTGCTCTTCTTTTCTTTCGAGCAATTTCCTCTGCAAAGGAAACACTCCCTCCATCTTCGATCTCTTGAGTGCCATAACCACTTGTGATTGATGAAAAATGACTGTTAGAGTAATTTCCTATAAAATAGGATCTGCCTTCATCTAGGTAACTTCCAGAGCTTAGGCTCTCAGGAATGAGCTCACTTTTGATTCGGGGATCAAGAATGGCTGTCATGTATGTGAATATATTGCAAACCTGGCCACTATAACTCCTGGCCTTCTTTGCCATCTCTTCAGCGGCGTTTTTAAGCCAATCTGGACTGTGACGTGAATCTCTGCATATGGAGATCATCTCAGAGATATGATCCATGAAGAAGAGAACCAACCCAACAGTTAGTAACTTGTTTGTGCATATGTTGTTAATGGTCTTGTAGAATGGCTCCAAGTATGAATGCACAATATTAACTGCATTCTTTTCCGTAGAACTCAGCAGCACTCTGCCACCCAGTGTTTCCTCGTACTTCCTCATAATAGAATCCATAGACTTATTAGCCTGCATCAGAAAGAGATTCTCATGCTCGTCCTCACTAAGTATACAGATTTCTCAGGTATGCAACAATTTGTGTAGAAGTGGCTATGGGTGTGTTTGCCTCTTCACGTGTGTGCTTGTGAGTAAGAGGGACAATAACAACTGTTTATACTAAGTTCAGATATCCCCATTATTAACATAGTTAAACGTCTCAAATGAAGGAAGCACTACCTTACGCACAATATCAAGCATCTGATAGTTACCACTCCACCGTGCTGAAGTTTCAAGAGGAAACTTCCAACTTCCCTCCTGGTAAGCTGTTGTTAATTGCACAAAATCCTCTGACATCTCCACTGATGAATTTAACTCGAGAACAAACTCTCTCATCTTGGAAATTACTGGTTTTGTAGTTCTCAATCCATCATCTATAATCAAGTTCAATGTATGAGCAGCACATGGAAGATAGCAGAATGGTCCACCCTTTCCATCTAATTCCTCTTTCAAGGTATGGCAAGCGTGGATTGCATCTTGACTGTTATCATGGGTGCAGGAGAGCACTCTATTCTCAATGTTGTACATCTTGAGAACCTTTGTGAGGGAATGATAAATCTCAGAACCACCGCAAGGATAAGGTATACGACATATGTCGAGAAGCACATTGTGAAAGGACCAGTTTTCATCTATCCATTGACTTGTGACACTCATATAGGATATTTGCTCATAGGATGTCCAAATATCCAGGATGACGGAAACTTTAGAAGAAACCTGATCCAAACATGTCCTGACATCCTCTTGCATGCTTCTAAAAACTTCATGAAATACTGCTTTATACTTGTCACCTGGCCAGAGTTGTACTGATGGGTTCAGAAATTTGAATGAATTTGCCAACCACTGTTCCTCTAAAGTCGATGGAGGGAGAGAAGCTAATATCAACCATTTGATGAGCAACCAATTGAGATGATCATAATCCACCTGAGTCTTGCCCTGAGGTTGCATTTTCTTGATCACAGTTGTTGGCTGTGGTGCCGAACTGGTGACAGAATCTCCTGATTTATCGTATCCCGGATGTCGGTTACTGAGATGCCTTCCTAAATTGCCTTCAGCAATAAAGAAAGACTAAAGACTATTATAACCATCAGAAAAATCCCTTGTCAATCATAAACCAGGGCCAAAATCATCTGATAGAAAAACGGGAAAATGTAAAAGAAAGAGCAATTTTCAAAGTACTTTCCGTAATGACCACTTAGCAAAATTGTTAGTCACAATTGTTCCACCCAATGCTTTTGAAAAGTAATTTGGCATTTGAATGATTACAGCGTACTTACCAGGTACTTTCAAGGAGATAAGGAGAAACAAAACAGGGAAGTAGATCTAACCTGTGGCAGTTGCAATAGAATAGCTCTGTCCACAAAATTTGCACCTTCGACTCTTCCCATCAGGAGCAGTCTCAAAAAACTTGAGATAAACTGAAGTCATTGTTTTCTTCCTTTTTGTTGGAACAACAGAATTACCCTTCTCAGAAGATCCAAGTCCAATATCTATGGGATCAACATTTTGAATGAGAGTCATGTCCATCACCGATTTGGGCTCCATATCTACTCAAACAACCAATATATTAGGCACAACACGATTCATACACAAGTACAGCATTCTACTCTTTCTCATAGTAGCAGACAAAATTGAGTTCAGTCACATACTAAAAAACCAATTATCCAAAATCTAATACAGGTATTGATTCACATCACCAAGATAACCTTTGTGTGCACGGGCAAAACACTCAGATGTGCACACTTGCAAACATATGCATAGATTCCTACAAGTAACGAGGCACGTAGACACAGCTCACACAACCAACACACGAATATGTACAACAAACAAGTGCAAAATCTCAGGTAAAATAATTCAGGTACTGACGCAGAAAAAAGATGGCATTTTCATCAAGTCTTTACACCACAACCAGTCACCTACGCAGATTCAAGCTCCTAAAATTTTCACTGGAAATTTAAGACATACCTACATTAGGGAATCGAGAAATGATTAGTAGCAAAGATTTACAGGACGGTAAGTTCAAGAATTCGGAAGGAAAAATAAACAAAAAAAGGAAAGATAAATAAAATACCTTTATAGGACTTAAACGCATTGTTCACAGTCCAATCCATCTGGTTGGCAGCTCTCGAACTCACTGTTCCGGTCTGACACGGAATAGAGTATAAAATTTACATTCGGAAGACAAAAATGAAAGGGGAGGATATAAGAAAACAGAAACACTTTAAAGCACAAAATTCAGCTCTTACCCCGAAATTCATGAAACGGGGCACCAAGACAGACCCTTTTCTTCTTGGTTTGTGGGTACTACGAGTCGAGAATTTTTGAAGCCATAAAGCAACAAAATCAGGGAAAAAAAAAAGGGTAAATTGAAAATGAAGAGAAAGATGAAAACTTTGGCGAGTGGGTGAGCAAGAATGAGTGTGTGAACAAATTAGAAGAAGACGACAAAGAGGGTTGATATGGATGAAGGGATTTTGGGGAAGATCCAGTGCTTGAAGGAAAGAGTTGAATTTACAACCAAAAGAGTAGTCTTAGAGGAAGAGAGAGAAAGAGAAAAATGGAGGGAGATCGGAAACAGAGCGGAAGCGATTTGGCTCCTATGGATCTCAACTGAGCCGGATCTGAGCCGACCAAACTCTGCCCAACTAATAAAATTTATAGCCGCGAGCGACGCCTAAGTTTGGAGAAGTGTCTGTGACTCTGAGTGTCGGTCGGCGTCGCTTACTCTCTCTATCTCTCTTTCTCTTTGTCTCCATATATAAAAAGCAGCTGACTTTGGATTTTATTTTCGGCTTTTGACTTTACGGCTAAAGAGACAGAGAAGAGGGAGTAACAAGGATTTGGAGTTGGCTGAGCCTGTTGCTGCTGCTGTTATGTTTCATTTATGAGTTATGTTGTGGTTTGGCCCAACTTACTCAACGAGTTGTCATGTAGCGGTGGCTTTAGCCTTTAGCCAGCTTTCTTTCGTTTTTATTTATTATATTATAAGAAATGAATAAATGGGAGGGCTCAGCCTTGGGACTCCAAGCCCATCACCAGCTCATATACTTTCCACGCTTAGCTTCACCTTTCAAATCCAACGTTCACTTCCAATTCTTCTTTCTTTTCTTTTTCATTTTTGTCCTCTTTTCTGCTTCCTTGTTTTTTTATTATAACGCCATTCCTTAACATTTTCAGGATAAACACTGACAAGGGAGCTTTTTGATCCAGATAGTGATCCTTAAAAGAGAAATATTAAACCTTTACTTAATATCACTTGTTTCACTGTTATCTATTATATTAATCAATATTGATTTGCAATTTTATGATTTCTATATTTTAGTGAATTAACCTGAGTTTTCTATTTAGAGAATAATTTTGTAATTTTAGGTTCAAATCTTATTTCAAAATATACAATTGCATATTTGAATTTAAAATTTGTTTATTGATAAAATAATAATGAGGCCTATATATTTCATGAAGATATGATATTTTACCAAAGATTTAGACTTTCTTATATGATGTGTTGTAAGAAGATGGACAATGGGATTGGGGCAGAGTGACTTTGGAAATCCTGATCAAAGTTCAAGCTCTCTTTTCCAAGGTTTTTCAACCATGTTTTTCCATGGGAATGGACAGGATCTTTTGGGGCAATTCTCTAAATGGGGTTTTCACGGTTAAGACTGTTGTTGATTGGCTTACACGTTGTGCTGCTGGGAGTCCTATAGTTGTTCCCAAATCGGATTGGATGTGAGACACTTTGTTGTCCTGAGAAGGTTCGGTTCCTAGCTTGGCCCATTGCTCATGAGAGAGTCCACACCCAAGAGTTCCGTCACCATCGCCACTTAGACGCTTCTGGTATGTGTCGTCGGTGTAATTCCGGTGTCGACTCAATGGAGCATCGGTTTCATGACTGTTTGAAGGCAAGTCGTGTATGGTTTCATATTTTTAATGGCGTCTTGCCCCCTCATTTCTATTATGACTCGTGTGTTTCTTGGTTCAAAAAATGGAGTCAGGATTTCTCTAATTTAAGGGTTGGTCGTTGGCTCAATATTGTTTTCCTCACTGGTGTATGGTTTATTTGGCTCATGCGAAACCATGATACCTTTGGAGATCAAGATGTTGCTTGCCTGCTCATGTCTTAATTACATTGTGCAATTGTTGATTGGAATACATTGTTAGGCAATATGGGTAATAGCAATGATCATGTCAGTTGTTGGGTTGGCTGGAACTTTCCAATGGCTGATGAAATCTGTGTTAACGTTGATGGAAGCTCATGAGGTAATCCGAGTGAAGCTGGATTTGGCGGTGTTCTTCGGGATTCTGATGGTACTTGGTTAAGGGGTTTCTATAGCAGTATTGACAATGCTATTAATATGGTTGCAGAGTTGTCTGCAATCTTCTTTGGTCTCCTCTCGACTTGGGATAGGGGGCATAGGCGTATTGTCCTTTGTTCAAATTCTCAAGAAGTGATTCATTTGATTCGAGATGGTCATTTTCTAGTTCATCCTTGTGCTAACTTGTTGGGTGATATTTCAGCAATGTTACACTGGGATTGGCATGTTGAAATTATTCATTGCTTGTGCGAAAGAAATCAAAGTCACTGATAGGCTTGCAAAAATGGGTAGTCGTTCCTCTACCTCCTTTTAGGTTTTGGAAGCTCCTCCTCCTGGGTTTGGCCTTGTTTTGTTAGCTGATACGTTTGGCATTCTTTTTTAGCATCAGTAGCCCCATGTTTTCTGGGTCATTTGTATTTCCTTCTTTCACTTGCATAAACAAAAAATTCTATCAACAAGTTGGTATTTCCCTTCTTTCACATATGTGAATCTTCGATTGTTTCTCTCCTTTTAAATGGTGTAGATATTGGTAGTAAAAATTGCTTTGTAAAGAGTTGCATTAGCTCTCCCTATTTTGGATTTTCGAATAAACCATTCCAGAGCTGGTTCCCACTCATATCTGCTACTAGTATCTGGTAGCATATGCAAAATCCTGCTCCAGATTGCCTTGGAATATCTACAAAGAAAGAAGAGATAATCTATATCTTCCACTGCCATGTTACATAGAATATAAGTATCATCTTCATTTCCATGCCATTGTCTTTTAGTACTGATTCTATTCTTAATGGCAAGCCAAGTGATGAATGAGGCTTTAGGAATCAATGTATGACTCCATAAAAGATTGTTCCATGGGACTTTAATAGAGTTGAAAAAGAACTATTGATGACATGACTTGTTAGAATATGCACCATTTGGATTGAGAGTAGAATTAATAGTAGATGTACTCCTTACATCATTCTGTCGAGGTAAGTGTGTAACTAAAGAGTTAAAGTTTATGAAATTATCCACCCACTCTCCATTGTGAATCAGTGAAGAAACTTTAAGATGAAGTGGCAATCGATTCCTTAAGTGAAAAAGCTCGGAGTTATAAATAAGAGGGTTAACCTCAAGCTAGTTATCATACTAAAGCCACGTAGCTTCTCCATTTCCAATTTGATGTTTAATATAAGGGTAGATAGTAGCTCTCAGCTTCATCATTTGCTTGAGGATCCATGAGCCATCTTGTGTATAATCTGCTAGCCAAAAATTTACATTTTTAGGTGGTACTTATGCATCCATTTGATCGATAGTGCTTAATGATCAGTATAGAGTCACCAAAGTCTTCTACGTATAAGAACATTCTACATTGTTGTTATCGAAATAATACCAAGTTCTCTATGTTTATTCGGGGTAGTCACTTCACTCCACTTTATCTTGGTATTCTTGGAGTGATTTGTTTTGCCTATCTATAAGAATGCTTTAAGTGTTTTATCGATCTCCTTTATAATTTGCTTTGGCAAAGCAATGCGGGTTGTCTAATGTAAGTATAAGCTGCTAAGAATAGAGATAGTAAGAGTAAATCTAGCACTATATGAGAGAAATTTGTTTTGCCATGCATTAACTCTAGATTTGATCCTTTTAATGATAGGAAAACAACCATTGAACTTAGGCTCTAAGGCAATAATAGGTACTCCTAGATAGAAGAAAGGAGTTGAGTGTACTTGAAGTCTAGTAATTCTTCTAATCTTTGCTAAATTTCTCACATCAACTAATAGAAAAAGACAACTCTTTTTAGAATTAAAGTGTAACCATGACCACTCAGCAAATACCTTCAGAACATGCATCATTATGCTAATTTAATGAGCTTCAGCACCACACAAAAGCAATAAATCATCAGCATACATCATATGGGCTAGATTTAGGCAACTGCATTGATAATGAAATTAGAATCCTCAGTTGCATGAGATTATATTGTGTAACAACCTTGCATAACTAGTGTAAACAAATAAGGAGACAAGGGATTACCTTATCTGAGCCGTTTTGTAATTTTGAATGGTTTAGTAGGGCTGCCATTTACAAGTGATAAGTGTAAATTCCATCATGTCTTATAGTATAGTTTGATTTGTGTTTAGTTGTTAATTTAATCGTTTAGTATGTATTTAGGTTAGACTTGTGTTAATTTATTAATTATTTATGTTTTAAGTGTTTTATGGGTTAGTACAAGTCTTTGAGCTTAAATATTATGTTTTTGAGGTACCTTGATGTGTTTGCTAGTGTTTCAAGGTCAATATCGAAGAACAGAAAAGTTTTGAAGATATTTAGGTTGAAACAACGGCCTATAAACGTGATAGAAACACCAGAGTTGGCCCACAATCATGGCCTGAATGACACGATCGTGACAAATGTGTAAGGAAAGACTCACAATCTTGGCCTGCATGTCACGATCATGATAGAAGCCCAGGAAATGGCCTACGATCGTGGCATGCAGGGCCACGGTCATGGCCTACATCAGACAAATGTGTAAACACTTAAAAACATTAAGTTTCGATGGATTTTTTGGACCTTTCGAAGCTCGGAAAAACCCTAGGGTTGCTCAGAACACAAAAGGATATTTAAAGAACAAGAAAAAGAGGCAGAGAAAGCTTTTGCATTCGCCACCTTGAGAAACCCTAGAGAGAATTCATCGAGAGATACAGGAAGAGAAGAAGGAAGAGAGAAGAGGAGAAGAAGCTGACTCGACGTACTTCCTGAATCAGGAGTTTCCTGACGTCGCTGCATCCTATCATCCATCTGAATTGTATTTCCTATTTAATTTTAGTTTTATCATTTTATAGAATTGGATTGAATAGTTGATGATAAGATCTAGAATGTTGAGGATGTTTTAAATTCACCTTCAGAATTTTATTTTGGAATTAATGAAATCTGATTGTTTATGTGTTTACTAGATTTGTTGTGGTTTAATTATGCAACTGCATAATTTGGTAGTAAACTGAGAGGGTGAATCAAATAAAAAATGATTAATTGAACTAATGAGAGTTAGGTGATTTAATATAACAAAAATTGAATCAAATCGAGAAATTATGTGAAGAGAGATCTTGCATAGGTTTCCGATAATTTATTAGAGAATTTTAGAACTAATTAAGGTTTTGGATAAGTTGTCAATCGAGAAATTGCATCTTCCATAATCTGATTAGGGTTTAGTTAATTATTATAACTCGAGAGAGAGTAATCAACCATAGGATAGTCTAGAACCAACAATCTACTAATTCATAACCAATTAAGTTAGCATTAAGGATAAGTAAAATTCTTTTTTTTTTCAATTGGTAATTTCTTTAAGTTGATTCTTGGGTGTTACAATAGCTTAATAATTAGTATATTCGTGTTTGATTCTTAAATTGTTTGATTGAGATAAGTTCTCGTTTTTATTTTCGTGAAATTTGAATTTGTGTTATTGTTTCTAACCTTAGATTTTAGGATTAGATTAACTCGCTCCTCATGGGATAGACACCTTTGGTATTACACTAACAAACCGTATGCTTACAGATTATCGGAGGTTATTAATTAAAACTTACACATAACAGACACCCGATCAAGTTTTTGCTTCTGTTATTGGGGAGGTGATTAGTTTAATTATTATAGTCTAAGTTTTTTTTCACCTTCTTTTTAATAAAAAATTGGGCATAAATAGACAACACATCAACTTGGATATCGCCGGACAATAATAAGGAATCTCAAGAGTTGAATGCTAAGAAGAGATAAAAAGAACGATCATGAAGATGTATATTATAGGGAGCAATATACATCTTCTTCCAATATACATCTTCTTCATTTTCATCATCAATTCACATTACATATGTACAGTTAACACCATAGGATTCATTTAAATCATCAACTTCAAAAGTCATTCAAAAATTTACAAACTTTCACCAAAGAGAGGGCATTTCGGTTTTGATTTAAGGAGGTTTCTCTATGACTCATTTTATTCATCTAAACCATGTTTCATATAGGTTCAAGCACGGAGAACAACATATCTTAACACTAAACTCAAAATCATAATGTAAAGAAAGATGAAAAAAAATTTACCTAAACTTTCCTTTGGTAATATCTTAAAATCCTTTGAGAATTTCTCAAGTCTAATGATAGATTTGAGTTCTTTGATCTCAATTTAGCTTAGAACACCTTGATTTAGGTTGAGAATAAAAAAAGGGTCGGATTTTAGTGATAACCGAAAATGGTTCTTCTCCTCTTCTCTTCTCATTTCTTTTAATTAAAACAAAACATTTTAAGTCTTTAGTAATGGGATGCACGGCCATACATGGTGAAAGGTCTAAAATATTGACTCTTCTTTGACCAAAATATTGTGAAATTACCTTTTTGCCTTTAAGTTATGTGAAATTTTCAACATTCACAAATCATACATAAACAATTTCTATTTCCAGCATCCACAAATCATACATAAACAATTTCCATTTCCAACATCCATAAATCATACATAAACAATTTCCATTTCCAACAATTTTTATTTCCATTTCCAACAATACATTCATAAAACAATTTCTATTTTTAACAATTTTCAACAATTTCCATTTCAAGCATCCACAAATCATACATAGACAATTTCCATTTCCAACAATTTCAATTCAAAGCTTCAAACATGAGGATCAAGTTGAAGGACATGATATGATTTACATAATTGCCAAATAATGAATGATGTATCTTATACAATTGTTCATACACATCTATTCATAACATAATGATCAAGTTGGAAGATATATTCATAACATGAGGAT